>JAIUZE010034075.1:0-10333 GCA_022085475.1 Heliosperma pusillum | reverse complement strand
TTATGACCGTTTGAAGTGGACCCTTGTTTTAGTTAGCTTCCAAACTTGGTTTTTGTGTGTAGTTGTGCTCCGAGCCGGGGTACCGGCCGCCTCCCTCCACACCGGCCTGGAACACGGCTGTGTTTTCTTCTTGAAATCTCTAAAACTCGTAATTTATAATAGTTCGCATGATTCGTTTATCGTATAATTTTACGTAGTGTCTTATAATATTCATGTTTTGGATATATGATATTTCATTCGCTTGTATCACATGTTTTGTGACGGTTTTTGCTATGTCCCACTTTGAGTCGGTTTTTTCAAATGTTACGGTTTGAGCACTATTTTGTCTTATGCTTTGTACTCTCATTCCCTTGGCTACCTCCACGTTCGTAAGGCTGGAATGTCGGAACGGAGAGGTATCTTACTGCTTAAATGCATGTGTTAGTGGGCATACGACGACGTTGTTGGGAGTTGAACGCTATGCGTTGATCAACCCGGCCGTCAAATGTTGTGTACTTGCGTGGTGATGTTATTTGCATGTAGCGTACCGCATGTTATGAGGCTTGAGCTCGTTTTCCGCCTCGTTCGTGAATTGATCTACCGAGAATGTGGGTACTCGGCGTTTTCTTTGTAAGACCGAGTCTTGGGTGCGAAACGTGATCGCATATCGAATCGGAAAATGTGATTCCGAGAATCTGGCCAGGTTTAGATTAGGAGCCTTTCGTTCCTACGCATGAGGAAATAGTCTACATACGACCGAATGTAAGCATCGCGTATGAGTTCAGGGAAATGTGATCCCGTGGATTCCTTTTAATCATACTTGCCATGTACACGGTGCTAGTGCGTTTCATTTACCGTGAGAGATGTCGTCTTGTGTCGTCTTTGAATGCGTGATTTCATGATATTGTTCATGGTCATTGCATGATTGGACACCGTCAATGTCTTGGTTCGTGATTGGATGATAATATGTTTGATTTATTGTGATCATCGCATGACTTGACTTGGTTTGTCTGTCGAGTCTCAATCTTATCAAACTTATACCGCTAACGGTGAGATGCAAGCCCTAGTGAGCGTATTCAGTTGCCTAAGAGTGTCTTCCCCGAGTCTTTGAATAACATGATGGGTCTCGGATTTGATTTCCACAAGATCTTATCATTATATATTGGATTGCCTATCTATTCTTATCGTAACTCACATGTATATCTATATATGCATGATTTTACTTTTGTATTTCCTTATATGTACGTTTAATGTGATATGGCTGGGAGAACCCGGAGTTAGTCCCCACTGACTGTGGCGTTCATGTTTTTCATGAATGAACAGGTTGCTTGCATGGATGGCTTTTTGGCTATGATATTTTGGGGTTCGGGTGTGAGCGAGCGGGCGTTGTCCCTGGAAGTTTCACCTCTAGACGATTTTAGCTAGTTTTGCTAAACACTTGTTCTTTGCTAACATTTAAGAGACCCCGTCTCTTTGTTGTATTTCCGTACTTAGTTGTAACATTTTGACACTCCTCGTTTGATTTAACTTGCATGTATAAAAGTTTTTAAAACTACCTATTTCCGCAATATAATTCACATGCTTGTTTGTTTTATATTTCCGCATTCGCGAGGGTTGTCACAATTATGACTTAGTTTTAGCTTATGTTGGCATTGTGCGTAAATCAACTAACATGAGACACATAAGGTATGTTACTCTTGTTTAGATGATGTTGGGACTCAAGAGGACTCTTACTGGTTTCAGTGGGAGTGTGCATGACTCGTTTGATCACACATATTTAGAAATGTGAGGCCGTGAGGGTTCAATAAGTCATTTTGCTATGGGTGAATTTCAGATGAAAGTATAAGATCAACTTGAGAAGTTGATTTACTACTATTTGATCTGATGGAGACTGAGAGAATTTGTGTTAAGTGCATGTGATCATCTTTGAATTAATTAATGAAAGTGTTTTAAAATATTTTGAACCTTATGTGATATGGTTCATTCTGATGATGAGTCACACAGATCTTGTTGATGCTTTTAGAGACTAGTGTTGCACTATAAAGTCTGCGTACATGATTAATAAAGTGTCCATCTAAGGTCGTTAGAAGAGATATCATATTTGATGTGGTTTGAAGGTGTTCCTAAACTGTTTTTTCTTATGATTTGAGACTTTGAAAATTTTAAGAAAATGTTTCTTAAAACATAGTATTGACTCTGACATTAACTTTTGTGGGGGTATCCTTAAGAAGGATATTAATTCTACAACCCGCCCTAAGAACAAAAGAAATTTTGTTATGTGAAATAATGTTAGTGTTTCTGTTAAAGAGATGTGATATCTAAAAGAAACAGTGGGAATAGATTGAATCTTGAAATGTTCAAGGTTAACATAAATCTTCTACAATGTAGAAGAAGATTTAGGTTTCATTCATGAAGTGTCATGGGTATTATACTTGATTACCCAACATAGGTTTTAGTGATGAATTGCAAAAGGATGACTTAAAACCACATAAATCCTAAAGTAACTTCATGTACCATATCAAAGTGAGACTTTGTCAAAATAGATCTTCAATGTGAAGATGATATGGAAGGATATATGGATATCCATTGAGCCGGATGATAATTTATTTCATAGTAGTGACTGTGATGAAATCTATTTACGGCATTATGTTCATATTTGATAGGATTAACTTAGCAAACTACTACCACTCATGTGATGAGATTTGGTGGATGATTATGAAAAACACTTTTCCTTAATGGAACTGTGTATGATGAAGTGTGTGACACATCATGTGAGTTTCACGTGATCAGAGTGCGTTAGGAAGATGTGGAGGTTTCAATATTGGTTGAAACAAGTGTCTCGGGTATGGAATGTTTATTCTCAACAAGGTAATTCAAACCATTTGTTATCCTTTGAGAAAGAGAGAAGGAATTGTGTACTAGAAGACTAGTGGGAGTCCAATACTCTTAATGGTTTGATATGTAAATGAAAAACTTCTCTTACATAACAATAATTTTGTTTAATCTGTGAGATTAGCGAGAAATTTGTTTATTGTGTGCTCGTATGTCTAACTATTACCGATCTAGTTCTAGTGATTGTAACTAGATAACCATCCAGGAAATGATTATGTGTGCTTGAGAAGCATTGAGAATAATTTGTGAGATGGAAGTTGTGATAAGTGATTGTTGTAAACATGTTACAACGATTTTAAGTTTCAAATAGACAAAGTTTGTTCCTGATCTTTTTCTGGATACATTTTGTTTGCATGAAGGAAGTTGTGTGTTGAATGGTTCCATGAACAACGTCAAGACCAATGTTATAACTAAAGTGTCTTATTACTTGTGAAGCAAGTGTTTAGTATAAGAATTAAACACATACTTGAATTTTATGATTATGAAGCGCTTTTGGTGCTCATGAATCATTCAACGGTTTATCTCATGAGCTGGTAAATTGTGTATATGCAAGATTATAATCGATGCAATAGTTGCATATCACGTACAAAATCTCTACTGCATCTAAAACATAGGAGTCATGTTGTTGCATTTTGTATAAGAGGCATTGGCGAGTGGTCTTTATACTACTAAGAGATGTTTGTCTTAGTGGGAGCTATTTTGGATGATTGATATATATGCATGACATATCGCATTTATTTAATATAAATGCATTTCTTCAATATTGATTGAATTATTTGTCTCTAAATAATTTACATTGATGAAATAGATCACTAAGTGCGTGACTTAGTTGTGGAACTCTATTTTTGATGATGTCGCTATTTTTCTCTCTAATCAGAGTATTATGTTGGGGCATTTGAATACTCATGAATGACTAGTATGTACGCCGGTTGATGGCTATGTTCCATAAGTCATAGATGTGGATATACTAAGCCAGGTGCATAAGTGTGTGTTCGTGAACATACATTAGACATACCCGCTGAAAAGGACTTTACTAAGGATTCTCCTAGTGTCAGTAAAGTTCTTTGCAAGCTGCTGAATTGTTTTTGCTCTTTAGACCTGAGTCTTTAACTATTCTGTACATGTGAAGTGTATACTTTGATATCATTCCTAGTCCGCCGTAAAAGGGGATCATGGCTAACATTAGGTGTGCATGGAGCATGTGATAGGATGTGGTTAGACAAGAGGGGATTTTCTCCTCCCTTATGAAGGGAGTTTATTGTTTCTTGGCCTCTCGAAGAGTGTGACTTGTGTAAATGCGTGGCCACGGTGAGATGAGATGATTGTTATTCACCTGATCTCTTACAAGTCAACTCAGAGATTCAAGAAAAACGATTGAGATATATAAGGTTGACACTTTTCCTACCTCATTCTCAGTTGGAGATAATATTAGCGAAAAGATTTGTTATGGTTCTATGAGGACATGTACAAATGGAAGATTGAAGGAGTTATGTCCACTATCCTATACGAATTAACCTGCTAGAGTCTATGTAGTCGATATGCCTTGCTAGAGGCCAATATCGGTTTGACACTTAGATAATTTACGTGTCTAATAGTCTTAAGTGGACCTATTGGGTCATACACAAATATACTTCTTAACATCGGTTATTGGATTTCTGCATCAAATATACTTCTTATTGTTGCTATTATTCCGCAGCGCTAACAGGTATGTGATTCATCTTATTTACTTTGTTAATTTGTTTAATACTTGCAATAGATCCTGGCGCTAAGGGTATTCAAAACCCTACAGGCTTGACCCGTCGCAAGCTTGCGACGAGTTGCCCCGTGACAAGTGAGAATTTGTGATAAACCAGATACTACATTATAATTTTCAACGTGTATATTTAGATCCGGGGTTTCATAGACACTATTACATCATATATATGCTATTGCAAAGACAACAAATGATGATTTGTACAATTATCATTAGGAATTATTTACTATCAAATTCTATAATTCCTAATCCAAATACATAAATTCCGCTGCTTGTTTGGGATTTATATAAGTAATTAAGAGGAATTATGACACATAATTCCCAGCATAAAGATTTGGAATAAATTGAATTCAATAGGTGAACTTATATATGTCTTAGGTTATGAGGTTCTCATGTATAGATACCACTTAGAAGAGGAAAAATATATTCAATCAAGTAATTAAAAAGCATTCACAATAATATTAAATCCTCTAATCCTCTAATTTCTAACAATTTGTTCCCATTAACGGGAATGTATTGGAGACTTGTAAGTTGTAGAGCCAATTTGTTTTTTCACTGTCTTGAACTTTATACCATCTTAGGGGTCAAAGGTGTTGTGCAAGGAACCTCACAGAAATGTACAAGAAGTAAAGATAAAGCCTTGGACATTTTTTGTTATTAAACAATGCACAAATAACACAAGTTTAGTGAGTTTTGACCTTAACTCAATCACCAAGAAAAGCACCAGGGATTAAGCTAAGGCAATATTTATTGAGGTGGTTAAGAGAGCAAAACACAAGTTAACAAGATAATAGAGTATAACTCTCAGGTTTGTATTTCATTCAATCAGATTACAATGTGTTGCCAAGTTCTCTTTATATAGGATATACAAACATATATCTACCCTTGATTTATGATAATATCTAAGGGTTAGAGGGCCTTAAAAAAGTAGTTAAAAGTAATTTAAAAGTCTATTAATCAGGATGAGCAAAAACAGACTGTTACATGTTCAGTAGACTAGAAGCACTCTTGTTTCTTACCTGAAATGGCAAGGCAATTTAGGTCTTCTTCTAGCTTTTTTCTGCCTTCTTTGGTTGTTGTTCTTTGGGTTGATAAGGATTTCTAAGACCCCTCAACGTCCTTATTGAAGATTAGGACTCAATCATACAAAAGCAAGGTGCTTAGCATTGTTCGGGAAAGAACATGCCTGCTGATGACTCCTCGGATTGACCCTTGAACTTGTGAGTATGTTTTGATGAACTTCTAAGCCTTATTTAAACAAATTCTCATGGAAGTTTTTTTTGTAGCTAAGGATATGATCTTTGATAAAAAATAAGTTGGAGCCCTTGGCTGGACAATTTTCTTAGGGCTTCTCCCCTAATTATTACATCGGCCCTGACGGACTCTGCCTGGGCTTATGAGAAAATGAGTAACCCCTCAACTCCTATCTCATCCTCCTCTAATTGAGGAGGTTTTGCCCTCAAATCTTCAGTGGACTCCTCATCACTGTAATAATAGGGGCTAGTCCCAATTGTTGAAGGTCCCTTGAACCCGATACTCTCCTGGAAGATAAACTTTGTAGGCATTATGTCCAAATTTTTCTTGCCCTTCTACTCTGGGCATTAGCTTGTTATTTCTTTTTTCTAAGAAATCACTTATTTATTAGGTCTATCTAAACTAGATCACATGGCTGTAATTATTTCTTGCCTCTAGGTGCTTTAATTTTGATTTTGTAATGCTCATGAGCCTTCTCAATCTGCCTCTTAACCTGCTCATGCAGATTGAACATTGTGTAATACTCCGTATTCTTATAGCTGGGTACTCGGTCGAGTGGGATGTACTCGACCAAGTATGTTGGGAGTGTTTCTTAGGCAGGCTAATGCCTAGCTTGCACTCGACCGAGCAAGTGAGGCACTCAACCGAGTATCGTGTACTCGGCCGAGTGTCGTGTGTATTCAGTCGAGTGCCCTGGCCGGGTTCATATTTTTCTGCGGTTTTGACCAAGTTGATTAAGGGTTATAAAGTATGTACGACGTTTTTCCTAATCATTTCTCATTAACCCTAAATCATTTCCTAATCATTTCTAATCACCTTTAATCATCCTAATTATCTCCAAATTCGTAATAATTGTCGTTGGGCGTTCGGGATCGTTCTTTCGCATCAATCGTGCTATTAAGTGTCTACAATCTCTAATCAAAGTTAGTATTTTTGAGTAAATTGTTGCAACTCTAATCTGGGTTAGCATTGGAAATTTAGTAATTGAGAATAAGTTTTTATATTAGATTACTATTGTAACACCCTCGATTTTATAATCATGGATATTTAATAAAATCTTTAATTTTAAAAAATTTATTTTTTTTATCGGTTAAAATATTTTAAATCGATGATTTATGTTTTTGCAGCTTTAAAATAATGTTACATTAAATTTAGTTTATTTGGGTAGAAACCGTCCAATTTCAGTCAGTTATGAGCCCATAAGCGGACTCTACTCGAAAATCTGAAAGGGTATTACCCGCCTTGAATATTAAGCCTACTATTACACACCTTTTAAAAATAAACCCACAAATCTCCACCTCCCTCCTAAAATTTCAGCATCTTCTTCTTCTTCCTCTTAACACCAAAAACCCCTTTAAACCTCCATAACCTAAAAAACTTAAGACATATCCCATTTCTCCGTATCTCAAAGAAACTTCACGATTTTTATATCAACCTTCTCCTCTCATTATCCTCTTCCTTTTCCTACCATAAAATATCCCTTTCGTCCATGTTTTTATAAAACCCATTTTTCTAGATTTAACCTTAAGATAGACATAATTTCTTCCTTTCTTAACGAAATTCAATTTTATTTAATGTTTCGGAATCCTCTCACCATCCTTCTTCTTTCTAGCTAACAAAAGATTGAAACTTTTAACACTTTTTTAAGACGATTTTCCAGAATTTCGGTCATGCCTTCTAATCTTGTTATTTGTCGGAAAAAGATGGATTTTGAAGATTTGGGTCAAGGAAATCCGATGGTATCATTAGCTTACTTAAGGATTGCTTAATTGGTGTGCTAATAAGGCAATGTTGACAGGTTACTCGATATTACATTTTTATGTGTTTTCTAGGTGTTTTAGGGTAGTATTTATGAGAAAGACGAACTTTTTATTAGGTATTGACATGTATTAATGTTCTCACATGTTGAATTGTTGAATTACATCTCATATGTTTCACGTAGATGGAATTGATAGTATAGATGATAAACATCCTTTCTTATTGCTTAAACTTGTGTTCATGCCATTAATGATGAATTAGTTATGGTCTGGATGGCTAACTAAGATGCTAATATGTTGTGTGGGATGATGATTTATGATGGTTTCTGCTGGTAATTACAAATGGGCTTAAGATTGTTTGGCTTAAAGTTGGGTTTGTTGGGTTGATTTAAACGATGATTTCAATGTCTTAAATCCTTATTCATTGCTTGTTAGTGGTATGATCTTGTATGTTGAATTTTAAGTTTGAACATTCATCTGAAACCAAGTGGAAGGGATGAAGATTCATGTTCATAGCTCGTGTGCTGCCAACGGGTGAAATTTCAACTGGCCGGGTGAAACTTCACCTGACCGAGCGAAATTTTTCCCGGTACAAAAGTTTTCCGAAAATTTCATCCGAGCGGGTGAAGTTTTCCTACAGTGACCCCTTTTCGTAAAATGGTAGTCATACCTTCTTTGTTACTTGTTGTATTTAGGCGTGTGACTTATTGTTGGAACCGTAAGAGGATAAGCTATCAACTCCACTTGGAATTTCTACATTCTCATGTCTAGAACTATACTTATGACCGTTTAAAGTTGACCCTTGTTTTAGATAGTTTCCAAACATGTTGTTTTGAGCTGGGCTCTATGTTTCTTATTGATTATACTTCTTAAAATTGGTATAATGCTTATGTACCATGTATTGACTCTTGTTTATCATTGATACATTTATCTTATGCCTTATTCACATGTTTAGTCACGGTTTTGGATGTTTAACTCATTTAAGTCATTTATGTCTTGACTAGTTGTTGACTCTTGGTTGTTGGATGATATTGAGCTCTCATTTACCGTTTTTACCCTTATACTCGTTAGACTTTATGACATAGCGATAGAGGTACATTCTATTTTTGTTAGTGAGGATATGCCGACGTTGTTAGGAGGAGAACGCAATGTGACAACCCTCGCGAATGCGGAATAATAAATCAAACAAGCATGCGAATAATAATGCGGAAATAGGTAGTTTTTAAAAACTTTTATACATGCAAGTTAAATAAAACGAGGAGTGTCAAAATGTTACAAACTAAGTACTGAATATACAACAAAGAGACGGGGTCTCTTGAAATGTTAGCAAAGAACAAGTGTTTAACAAAAACTAGCTACTATCGTCTAGAGGTGAACTTCCAGGGACAACGCCCGCTAGCTCACACCCGAACCCCAAAATGTCACAGCCAAAAATCATCCAAGCAAGAAACCTGTTCATCCATGAAAAACATGAATGCCACAGTCGGTGGGGAGTAACTCCGGGTTCTCCCAGCCATATTACATCAAACGTACACATAAAGTAATACGAAAGTAAAGCATGCATACATATAGATATACGTGTGAGTTGCGATAAGAATAAATAGGCAATACGGAATATAATGATAAGATCATATAGAAATCAATTCCGTAAACATCATGTTATTCCAAGACTCGGGAAAGACACTCTTAGGCAATCGAATACGCTCACTAGGGCTTGCATCTCACCGTTAGCGGTATAAGATTGATAAGATTGAGACTCGACAGACAACCCACGTCAGGTCATGCGATGATCACAATAAATATAACATATTATCATACATTCACGAACCAAGACCTTGACGGTGTCCAATCATGGCAATGATCCATTGAAAAAGTCATGATGAACTCACGCATGCAAAGAACGACACAAGACGACATTCTCTCACGGTTTAAATGAAACGCACTGATGCGTGTTGTTCCAGCAGAATGATTAAAGGCCCATCCACGGGATACATTCCCTGAACTTCATACGCGATGCTTACATTTCGATTATGTAGACTATTTTCCTCCGGGTAGCACGACGATAATAAATATCCGGTCCTAGTCTAAACCTGGCCAGGATCTCGGAATAAACCATTTTCCGATTCGACATGCGATAAACGTTTCGCATCCAAGACTCGGGCTTACAATATACATGCCGAGTACCCCAAATTCGGTAGATCAATTCACGAAAGAGGCGGGAAAACAGCTCAAGCCTCATAACAAGCGGTACGCTACATGCAAATAACACCACCTCGCAAATACACAACATTTGACGGCCGGGTTGATCAACGCAATGCGTTCAACTCCCAACAACGTCGTCGTATGCCCACTACACATGCAATTAAGCAGTAGGATACTTCCGTTTCCGACATTCCAGCCTTCACGAACGGGAAGGTAGCCAAGGGAATGAGAATACAAAGCACAAGACAAAAAAGTGCTCAAACCGACTCATTTGTAAAAACCGACTCAAAGTGGGAACATATCGAAAACCGTCACAAAACATGTGATACATGCGAAAGAGATATCATAAATCCAAAACATGAATATTATAAGACATTACGTAAAATTATACGGCAAACGGATCATGCGAACTATTATAAATTACGAGTTTTAAAAGTTAAAGGAAAACAACACAGCCGTGTTGCAGGCCGAGCAAGTGACCGGTGGCCGGTGGGCC
>JAIUZE010034063.1:0-10197 GCA_022085475.1 Heliosperma pusillum | reverse complement strand
TTCCTTAAGAATAAAAGAGAATTACTAATTCCAAACCACAAATGACCAATCACTTGGAAATCAGACCACCATTCAAATCATTTAGATCATCTAAAACTCAAAATGAATCGATTTTCATTTATGACAAAACTCCTCAAACTTTGGGTACCAACTCAATTACCCTAAAGCAAAGTCTCTTTTAGAATCCAATAATTAGAGACATCTAAATCCCAAATGACATACCAAGCAATCGATATAATACCCAACAACAACGAACTATTATCATGAACAACTCAATTCACAAAATAGCACTTCAATACCAAGCTCCAAAACTAAAACCACTAAGAGAGGATACATTATCACTATTAGGATTCATCCTAGAGCTTAAGTCCTATTTCCCATGAACAAATACAACATGAAATTTGCTCAAACCAAAGACACATATTCTAGCTAAAGAATTCCAAAATACATTACACTTATTCTCTTAGCTTTACAAACGGAATATCCAATCCACTAGAGAAAAGATGAAGGAGCAACGAGATAGAAAACGATAAGGAATCTCAAGGAGAACACGGGAATAAATAAGGCACGAGATTGCAAGAGAGGAACGCTGAAAATAACGAAGTCAAGGAAGAGACAAAGCAGATAGTGGCGTTATGAAGCTATCCGAGTAAGAAATAAGATACGAGCATGCGATTTCTTAAAGATCAATCTTGACAAAAAACATTCAAGAATGGAAATGAAAAGGGACAATGGCACGGGTAATGGTTTAAGGTTTAATCCACAAAATTTCTCCTTTCAAAATTAAGGCGATAATAAAACCACTTAATTATTCCTTTACAAAGGCCTCTTACAAGGGGACAATAGCTACCACAAATCATCGGAAGTAAGGTCCACTCGATTTAACAAATAGATTACAACCCACTTCATCGCCCTCTTTAGATCACAGGGATTCCCAATTGCGGAATTGCAATTCAAGCATAATAACATTCTCTCAACTCCATAATTTGACACATTCCCAAAGGTTTCAAAAACCGAAAAACCAATAAGGAATTCTCCATACTAATCTCTTTTCAACTCCTACGGCCACAAGGTAAAACACCGAACAAAACGTCATTATCAACATCATATAGCCCACGAGTTCATTATTAACAAGTACAACCTCAAGTCAAACATCATCATTAACGTCCCAAGGTATTTCCATCATAGATCACATCATTAATCCTCAAATAATATGGTTCAACTTACAACGAAACCTTACTACTCCAAACGAGTCTCCGATACCATAAGATAAGATCATATCTTTAAATCCAAGAACTATAGCCAAATGCTTTTCCACTAAGCCTACACTCACAAACACACAATAGGAAACCACAAGACGTCACTTAACCTCAAAAGTATTTTGCACCTCAAGATATCATTCTAAACTTCTTATTTACACCAATTAGACATATCATAAGCATGGTCTTCAAAACAATACTAAACTTCTAAGTCGAAAAGACTAAATTACTAATTGAGTTAAGAAGTCATAGCCAACTCATTCAACCTTACACCATCGAATATCATGAACTATTTACACACAAGTCATGACAAGCATCAAGCATTAAAATCATCAAACTTATCTTACTACCTTTCCTTAGAGTTACAACCAATCATCAATATAGGGTGAATTTAGATTTACACCATTTTCCTCAAATCACAAATTCATTCTAACAAACACTAATATTCCACAAAATTCAAAGTTCTTCCGACCAAGTATAATATACCACAAACAAATGGGTATGACATCCATAAAAATGTTACATGAGGAAGGTAAGGATACCAATGGTAAGATGGAGGAAACTATCAAGAGTAATTTCCAAGAGTCAACCAAGTTGGAAGAGAAAGAAGCAATTATATAGAAGGAAGAGAGCATAAGACAATAAGGACGAGAGAATTAATAGATGAGGAAGAAACACACTTCAATTAGGCTTGTCAATCTTCAATCTTCGGTAAAGGATACTTTTCTAGGTAACACATTGATCCACCTTAAGACGGTAGATACAAACAAACATAACATCACTCAACACAATCAACAAACAAGTTAGAACCTAACAAACATCAAGTACACTAAGACTACCAAGTAAAGTCCTTAATTTCTACCCATCTCTCATTTATTATTTCAAGGTCAAGTAGTTTAAGTTTAGGGTTCACGTGTGTGCGTCGGGAGCGATAAAGCTCTGATACCAACTGTGACAACCCTCGCGAATGCGGAAATATAAAACATACAAGCATGTGAATTATATAGCGGAAAATACGGTATTTTAAAAACTTTTATACATGCAAGATAGAAAAATACGAGGAGGGTCAAAATATTACAAACTAAATAAAAATACCACAAGAGACGTAGTCTCTCAAAGTGTTAACAAAAGACAAAGTAATTAGCAACTAGCTAAACAACGTCTAGAGGTGTTTCATCCAGGGACAACGCCCGCTAGCTCACACCCGAACCCCAAAACATCATATCCAAAAAGTCATCCATTGCAAGCAACCTGTTCATTCATGAAAAAACATGAACGCCACAATCAGTGGGGAGTAACTCCGGGTTCTCCCAGCCATATCACATTAAACGTACATATAAGGAAATACAAAAGTAAAATCATGCATATATAGATATACATGTGAGATACGATAAGAATAGATAGGCAATCATATATATAATGATAAGATCATGTGGAAATCAAATCCGAGACCATCATGTTATTCAAAGACTCGGGGAAGACACTCTTAGGCAACCGAATACGCTCACTAGGGCTTGCATCTCACCGTTAGCGGTATAAGATTGATAAGATTGAGACTCGACAGACAAACCAAGTCAAGTCATGCGATGGTCACAATAAATCCAACATATTATCATCCATTCACGAACCAAGACATTGACGGTGTCCAATCATGCAATGACCATGAAAAATATCATGAAATCACGCATTCAAAGACGACGACACAAGACGACAACTCTCACGGTAAATGAAACGCACTAGCATCGTGTACATGGCAAGTATGATTAAAAGGACATCCACGGGATCACATTTCCCGGAACGCATACACGATCACATTTCGTATATGTAGACTAATTTCCTCCTGGTAGGAACGATAAGCCTCCTAATCTAAACCTGGCCAGATTCTCGGAATCACATTTTCCGATTCGATATGCGATCACATTTCGCACCCAAGACTCGGTCTTACAAAGAAAACGCCGAGTACCCACATTCTCGGTAGATCAATTCATGAAAGAGGCGGAAAACGAGCTCAAGCCTCATAACATGCGGTACGCTACATGCAAATAACACCACCTCGCAAGTACACAACATTTGACGGCCGGGTCGATCAACGCATTGCGTTCAACTCCCAACAACGTCGTCGTATTCCCACTACACATGCAATTAAGCAGTAGGATACCTCTCCGTTCCGACATTCCAGCCTTACGAACGGGAAGGTAGCCAAGGGAATGAGAGTACTAAGCACAAGAAAAAATAGTGCTCAAACCATAACATTTGTAAAAACCGACTCAAAGGGGGACATACCAAAAACCGTCACAAAACATGTGATACAAGCGAAAGAAATATCATATATCCAAAACATGAATATTAGAAGTCACTACGTAAAATTATACGATAAACGAATCATGCGAACTAATATAAATTACGAGTTTTAGAAATTTCAAGAAGAAAACTCAGCCGTGTTCCAGGCCGGGGTGGAGGGAGGCGGCCGGTACCCCGGCTCGGAGCACAACTACCCACAAAAACCAAGTTTGGAAACTAACTAAAACAAGGGTTCGCTTCAAACGGACATAACTAAAGTTCTAGATATGGGAGTGCAGAAATTTCAAGTCGAGGTGATAGCTTATCCTCTTACGGTTCCAACGAGTGGTCACAAGCCCAAAACAAGCAAGTAACGAAGGAGATATGATCATTCTACGAAAACGGGTCGGTGCAGTGAAATGTCAGCCGGCCACTAGACCGGCAGCCGGTCCTTCGGCCAGGAGCACCATTCCACCCGAGAAAAACAAAGACCAATTCTATCATTTTCAATTCTCCTAATTCACTTCTAATAATTATCAACAATCAATATTCATCATCAACAATCCTCAAATAACAACAATCATAAATCATAACATGATTCCTAAGCTTCTAATCGTATTCTAAATACGATTCTAAAAGTATAAAGCATGGCAAAAAACACGTAAATTGATATCGGGTAAACCTTTTTTTCACGTCTACCTTTCAGCGTGTCTTTTTAATCCGATTCTAAGCTTTCCTAGTCTCCACCTACTAACAATTAGATAATAAAAGAGGAATATCATCCATCTTGAGAAAGACGGATAATTTAAAAAGCGAGAAAGACGGTAATTTTATTACCAATACGGATAGAGGAAGCTAAGAGGGGAAGAATAAGACGAACTTACGTGAATTACAATAAGAAACGAAGGAGATACGATGATTCAAAGATCGGAAAGTCAAGAGGGAGGCAAGTTTCTTAAGGAAGAAGAAAGGGTTTTGAGTTTGAGTTTGGGTGAATGAAAATAGGTTAAGGAGGTAGTGTGATATTTATAAAGAAAAGTCAACAAAAGTCAAAGACGACTCAAAAGTCAAGAAAAGTCAAAGACGACTCAAAAGTCAAGAAAACTCAAAGACGACTCAAAAGTCAAGAAAACTCAAAGACGACTCAAAAGTCAAGAAAAGTCAAAGACGACTCAAAAGTCAAGAAAACTCAAAGACGACTCAAAAGTCAAGAAAAGTCAAACTCGCCTTAAGACGGGATTCTCATGGAATCTCGCGGAAATTCCAAATACGAACTCGGAAATTCTAAATTCGACTCGGAAAATTAAATTTACGATTAAAACTAAATTTCGCTGAAAAGTAACCGTAAAATATTTTCACTATAAAAAATAGGGTACATTTGCGGGTGTTACAAACTTGGTCATGTTTGACCTTGACCAAAGCCAACCATCTACCCCACTACTCCCTTTACCCAGTAACCCAAGTCTCAATTCACTCACTCACTCACAATCCATAGTCTTCACCTCCAATATCTTCATCTTCAATGAATCGAAGCTGACTAGAGGCATCTCACTACTTTGAGCTACTGAATGCTCGGATTTGAGCTGCTCATCACCAATCACCACCAATCGAACCATCACCTTACATCGTCTGTCGACCACCATACACATCACCACCGTGCTCTCCTTCATCCAGCCATCATCGACCACCGGAGCACCGAGCAGCAGCAACCCCCACAACAACTCCGGCATCGGCTCAAACCACCAGAAACGACTGTCTGCCGTCTCCTCTGCTCTCGTGCGCGCAATAATAAATCAATGAATCGCCAGCCGGTCGACCGGCAGCCTGGCTACCGGCTGGTGACCACCTCCTCATCCTTGGCTTGCGCGGAAATCAAACAACAAACAACAATGGGCTCACAGCCGGTCCACCGGCACCCGGGTGGCCGGCTGGAGTCCCCTCACAATCAATTATACCCATTTTGAAGCAGAAGTTGTGAGCCGGTTCGAGTGGTCGGCTGCCGGCCTACCGGCCCAGATTCCCTTTTTTTGTTGCACGCGTGAATTCGTGTGGGTCTCTTGTCTTTTGAATGTGAAAAGCAGAAAAGGAAAGAAGACAAAAGAAAAGAAAAGAAGAAGCAGACAAAAGTGAAGAAAAGAAAACGACGGACCAAAAGAAGAAGAGGACATACATCATTATTAGACCCACCCAATGTTATTTTATGAAGGTAGTTAGTATTAGACGTAAGTTAGAATAGTTTTAGATAGAGTTTTTTTTTAAACCGTCTCATTAGAAGAAAAATCCGTCTTATTAGATTAGATTTTTTTAGTTTAATTTCTCCCTTTAATTCTTCCCCAAATTTTGTAATAGTTTCCGTCACTCGGATTTTGTATGAAAATTAGGATCGAAAGACCGGGTTTTTATTCAAGTTCGTAACTTTTCCGTCTCGTCTTTGTTAATCGGTAAAGATTCAATCTTTCCTCTTTATTTTCATGTTTATTTTCATTTACTTGTCATTTAATTAATCTTTCATGTTTGTCTAATTAGTTTACATGTTTAATATGTCTTATTTTGCTAGTTTTGTGTCAAAGTTTTCGTCTTTAATGATTTTCCTTATTAATATGAGTGTGTGGTGTATTACTAAGGTAGATGGGGGAGTTAGTGTAGGTTTATAGGTTGATTATGATAATTGTGCATAAAGATTTAGTCTTTTGGTTGTCTATTTGTCTTGTGCACACAAGGTGTTTGTAGAAATGCTTAAATGAGTAGTTTGAGTATTTCCCTTGTTTAATTACTAGTTTGAGCGAGAGCTTTACTTGTAACGTGTTTGTGTGCATTTTAAATGTTTAGGGGGGGGTTAGGGCGAGATCCTGACCGATCCTTAGGCTAGGGCTCGTCTCACACGGAGAGGTGGAGACTTGCCTACAGACCGTCTTACACCGAGAGGTGGAGACATATTTAGACTTACCATTAGACTAGTTTTAACCCTCGTCATAATCGACCTATACCTACATTAATGAACCCATTCACCTTAGTCTTTTTTAATCCTTGTTTAGTCTTTTCTTGCTTCATTGCTAGTCTTAGTTATTGTATCTATCTCGTCTTTAGCATTTGAACCTCTCATCTTTGTCCGAACTAGACTAGATAAGAACAAAAATCGATAGCCAATCCTAACCGTCCTTTGGGTTCGACCTCCTTACCCTACTACATTAATTAGTTTGGTATTGAGAATTATAAGTTTTGTTTGACCGGGGGAGGGCGACTAACCCCGCGTCAAAGTGGCGCCGTTGCCGGGGAACGAACCCGGGTCACCCGCGTGACAGGCAACACTCCTTATCCATCATTAAGCGAGTAGAAAAAGACGTTGCAAAATAAATGGGGATTTGATGTTTTTCCAAGTGAATCGGACTTTCAAGTTTGATATTTTCATTTGTTGTAATAAATTGGGAGAAATGGAATTTTGGACAACTTCTTCATTTGTAACTCCACATCTCCATAACGGTGCTTGCACCAACCCCGTTTTGACCCACCACCTATCCCCACTACAACCCTTGTTTCACCTTATGTGCATTGCTATCTTTGCATCTCATATGCGACCATTTAGGAGAGGATTACACATTAGATTGCGGGCATGTCTCACAAGTCGAGTAGTTGAGTGGTTTTGGTTACTTTTTGTCACAAAAATCACCCGTTCTTTAAATGAGTGACGAGTGAAAACCGTGAGGAAGTCGGTAGTCTAAGTTCTCTTAGCCATGGGTCGCATTTGGTTGAATCTCGAGTCGTGTCTTTTTGGCTTTATACGGTTGACTTTGCCTCCCTTTTGCTCGCCTTTGAATTTGTTTTATTGGCATTTGGGGGTCATACTCGGGTTGCTTGAGCCATGATTAGGGAGTTGACACCTCGTTGAGACTCTGAGACGGTATCTCCCGGACTAGACCTTTGGTTTTTGAAACGAAACCCAACCGCTTAGATGAGGAAAGTGGGTGTTCTTTTGATTGATGCATCTTTTATGTCATTTACGTGCTTAATCTTGGATGCATCTAAATTTTTCCGCAAGCCCCCACTTGCCTTACAAGGAAGTACATACCTCATTGTATTTCGTTGTGAGTTGAAGGGACGGAGAAGGCCCGTTAATTGCCTTTCATCGGATTTTAGTAGTTTAGTTTAGCTTAATTAAATAAGTGTCTTGTTTTCGTCCACTTACTTACTCGGGGACGAGTAATGTTTAAGTGTGGGGAGGTTTGATATATGATTATTTTGGACCGTTTCCCCTCCTTATTTTCTTATGTTTCATCGCATTTAGTTTTGTTTGGCGTCGGTTTTATCGTATTTTGGCCCTCATCTCGTGTACTCTCATACCATTTAATTCCGTCTCAATTCACAGGAAATATGTCAAGACAAGGACGAGACGGGATGAGAACCGAGAAACCGTCACAAAAGCTAAACTCAATGAAGAAAGGAAGAAAAGGAGAGGAAGAAGAAGCCAAGGGGCTCAGCCGGCCAAGCCACCGGCAGCCGGCCAGCCGGCTAAGCACCCAAGGCTCTTACCAAGGAAGGAAGAAAAGAAGAGAAGGAGCAGAGGGGCTCAGCCGGTCCAGGCCACCGGCAGCCGGCCAGCCGGCTGAGCACCCCCAATACACTTCACAAAACTTGGAAATTTG
Source organism: Heliosperma pusillum (assembly GCA_022085475.1). Classification (NCBI taxonomy): domain Eukaryota; kingdom Viridiplantae; phylum Streptophyta; class Magnoliopsida; order Caryophyllales; family Caryophyllaceae; genus Heliosperma; species Heliosperma pusillum. Next base: position 2,018 of record JAIUZE010034063.1, on the reverse strand, counting down.
GACAATCATCAGGTGGTCTCAGCCGGTCCAAGCCACCGGCAGCCGGCTGGCCGGCTGAGACCTATCTCACACGAGAAATTCCAACTTTGAAGTCAGTGGGGCTCAGCCGGTCAAGGCCACCGGCGGCCGGTCGACCGGCTGAGACCTCCACTCCGCATTCCCACTTCCTTTCTTATTTTGAACCCTAAATCTCACCAACCTATATATACCCCTCTCCTAATTCATTTTAGACACACAACCCTAGACACAATAAGCCCTAGATTTTAGCCTTCAATATTCCTAATCATTACTCTAATCCTTTGTTAATTAGCACTAATTACTCTAGTTTTCTACTTAGTTATTCTTAGATCTAGTCTTTCCTTTAGTTGTTTTTGAACAATTGGGTTGTAACTTGAAGAGAAGAAGACATTCTTATTTGGTTATTAATCCAAGTTCCATCCTTTATTACAAGTTTTGGTATAATTCTTCATCCTTATTTTCATTACTAGTCTTTTAATTACTTGTTCTTGTTTATTTGTTTAGTTTTTATGTTGAATATGCCTTCCTTTGTTTGTTCCATATCAAAGTTTTCGTCTTTAATGTTCTTCATCATTAGTATGAGTGAGTAGTGTTAGACTAGGGGAAGATGGGGGATTTAATGTGAGTTTATGAGTTGATTATGGTAATTGGGCATAAAGATTTAGTCTTTTGTTAGTCTATTTGTTTTGTGCACACAAGATGTTTGTTGAAATGCTTGAATGAGTAGTTTGCGTATTTTCTCATGTTTTATTGCTAGTTTGAGTGAGAACTTGAACTTGTATTGTTGTTGTGTGTGTTTTGGATGTTTAGGGAGAGGTTAGGGCGAGAACCCAATCGAACCTTAGACTAGGGCTTGTCTCGCATCGAGAGTTGGAGGCTTGCTCTTTAATCCGTCTTGCACCGAGAGGTGGAGACATGTTTAGACTACCTTTAGACTAGTCCTAATCCCCCACCATAATTGACTCATACTTGCATTAATTAACCCATCCACCCTAGTTCCTTTTAATTATTGTCTTTACATCGTATTTCTACCTTCTTGTTAGTCTAGTTTATTATTAATCCTCTTCAACTTGCTAATTGCTAGAACTAAACTAGAACTTAATTAAACCGCCTTAGAACCATAATTACCGTCCCTTGGGATACGACCCTTGCAATACCCAACGAATACTCGTTCGCTTGCGAGGTTAAGTAAAACTCCATCAAATACCCCTTCTCTTTTTTCTGACATCCTTTTCATTACATACCTTCTCAACCATTCCATACATGTGTGAATGGGCTTATCCCTTGCGTCTTTCAAGACAGCATTGAAGGTCTCACAAAGATTGTTTAAAATCATGCTAGACTTGCTTGTTGAAAATGCATGTTTACTCCAATGGACATGAGGAATCCTATTCACATAGTTGTATGCATATATTGACAAAAAATTTATTTCCTCAAGAGCACATTTGAATTCAGCCCGTTAACCAAAAATGTTAGAAAAAGGGTAGTTGGGAGCACATATCATTTGAGAGCATTAGGTCACGGAATATAATATGAGAGCACATTTCTGCAAAAAAAATTGAAGCATTAGTTTTGTGACACCCTCAAATTTGCGGAAAGAAAAAAAATAGTTTAACTAAATAAAAGATGAGAATACATAACAAAGGTGTCTTAAATAAAAAGGTTCATAACAAAAAGGAAATAATATTATACATAAAAAGTATCTGAAACGGGAGACATGTTTCCCGTATAACTCGAAATAAAAGAGTGTATTAATAATCTACAATCCGAAAGAACCGAATATAGGTCCAAGGTAATACTTCGCTCGCTAGATCGTCAATGTACCCAAGTATGCATCACAAACCTGCCAACCGCATTAAATATAAACACGGAAGCCACAGTCAGTGGGGAGTAACTCCGAGTTCTCCCAGCCACGAAATGTCGAGTTTAATAAAACATGAATAACATAAAAGCAATGTATATGAAAAATACAAAAACTTAACATATATGATATGCTGTCA
>JAIUZE010034061.1:0-13204 GCA_022085475.1 Heliosperma pusillum | reverse complement strand
CTGAGTCCGAGTACTATTCTGCTTCAATAGGCTGCGAATGGAAGCTAATATGGATGCGTCAATTCTTACAAGGACTAACTGTAGTTCCTAGTTCGGATGACCCGATCACCAGCTATAACGAGTCTAAGCATGTACAACGGAAGGCTCACATGATCCGAGATTATGTGGAGCAAAGGGAGATAGTGATAGACAAGATTGCTACGGATGATAACGTAGCAGATCCTCTCACTAAACCACTGAGATATGATAAACATGAAGGGCACGTTATTTCCATGGTAATCAAACGTGTTCCTGAGTTGTATTAGTTGTTTTGTATGGATTAGACACCTGTATCTTTTTCATAAAATCTATCTATAAAATCATCGTTTTGTTTTATATTTTGTTTTTCATGTGGGTTGTACGGACAACATTGAACACCACAAAGTGAACTGAATTACATTATATTTGTTTTGGTCCGTAATTGCCTACATGAGCTGATAACTCTTGCAATTATTTTGTGACGTCGATTGATGGTGGGTTCAACGAGCCATAAGTCAAACTGTTGACTGATCGATCACAGATGCGAGTTATAATGATACTGCGCAGGACATTTTGTGACGACGTTATGGAGTCCTAAATGTTTCAGAACATTAGGTGCCAGGTCGTGGATATGACATCCATAGTGTTCCTAGAGTCGATTCTTTTGACTATCGACTGTCTCTTGAGATAAAGGCAGTTTTTGGGTGACTTTGGTTTCTTTCTCACGGTCGACCGTAACAGGAGGCTAAGTAGATTTTCACTGGGTCATTTCATACTGCGCTTGTATCTGCAAGATTTGAGTTGAAGAAAATATCCCACCTTTATCAGGATATGCTTTTTCTCAGGGCCACTCGAGGAGCTGTAACTGAAATGCATGGCCATGCTCGAATATAGATTCGTTTATCAGTTAAGTTACTCTATAGTCGGGGAAACCACTCTTGATACTAATCACTTGTAAACTACGACCTTTGTGAATACGGACTTTGCCAATTGGTTTACATTGAGTGGGAAAGGAATTTATTATGATATGAGAATCGGTTATCGCACATACACTTGTACGACAAGTGGGAATTGTTTGAGGCTAGTGTGCTCGCAGTCTATGCCATAACAGAAATAATCTCTGTGTAAGGTTCACAGGGTATACTTTGTATAATAATCAATAGTTGATTCACGTTTAAGATCAATACGGTTGCTTGCTAGATAAGTTTGACGTTATTGTCATACAATGGCGGTGATCACTGTCCCTAAAAGTCACACCTATAGGATGTGGTTTGAGAATGTGATTATTGAGAACATAATCCCAATTGATACCGCTATTTAATATGACTCAAAGGTTATGTCAGTGATTGACCTAAAAGGTTAGTCATGTGATGAGATATCCAAAGTTAGCTGAGACGAATTAACTGTAATTCGTAAAATTGAATATAAAAAGTTATATTTAATTATAGTATATAATGTAAGCTAATTAAACATAAACCGTTATAATTAATTGGCAAATTATAAATATACGGATATTTATAATTAATGACGGATTATAATGTCGGTCCATGTAAAACGACGATTATAAGATATCACATTATATTAAAAGCTAAAATGACCAAAAACGAAAGTATCCAGATACTATCGGGTTTTAGTCAATGGGTAGTTATTATGAGGAGATAGAATCTCCCCATATAAAAACCTACCAGCCGTGGAAGTGAAAAAGGGAAGCAGGAGAAAAAAAAAATTGGTTTTTGGCTTTTCTAACCTAATTCCTCACTAGCCTCCATCTGATCTAACATCACACAAACTGACAAAAGTTAACAGTAACTTTTGACATAAACACAAATCAAAAGTTAACAGTAATTTTTTGATAACTTCTAGCAACACAAGGGTATTTCTCGGAGCATCTTGGGTGCAACGATTAGGAGGATATCTACCTTGATATCTCTGTTCTTTACGCCGATTGCTAGGACCGTAGGTTGATTTCTAAACCTTTTCTTTGTTTTCGTTTATGACTCGATAATCAGTTATGTAAAGATGCTTTGATCAATTAGTTTATTTAACTTATAAAATAAATTTAAATTATTATATACTTAAAATAAAAAAACTATTAATTTCGGTCCATTTAGGTCCAGGACCGGACCGGACCGAAAATTACGGGTTTGGTCCGGTCCAAGACCGAATTGTTTAGGTCCGGTCTTTGGTCCACCAAAATATTTTTTTCGGTCTTTGGTCCGGTCCGGTTCGGTCCGGTCCGGTCCGGTTTTGGACCGATGCTCACCCCTAGGTTTTTGTTGCCTTTGCCTTTGTTTTTCACTTATCGTATCATGTGCTTTTGTTAGTTTTAATTTATTTATTTTTTTCCGTCATCAGTCATCACAATACATTTTATATGTATTGCAGGATAACATGACTATAGAAGAGTTTGACGCATGATACTTTATATTATACTTGCAATACGGTATATACTTTTGCTACGCTATATAATAGTTGAAGACCTGTGTGGGAAAAATGCTTAAAAAGAAATACTTTTTAACCCCTTTTTATGTATCTAGCTAGTTCATTGAAATTGAGGGGGTACATATTAAGATAAGAGATAACATCTGTAAACAATGTAAAATTTTGAGTGACGTAATGTAATTCTTATTTGTCAAATACTTAATCTAATATTATTAACACCTCAAATTAAAAATTTAGTATTTATTTTTTATGCTTATTTATTTAAAACAAAAACATAATTTTATATATGTTGTACACTAATTTGTTTTTAATGCTTCAAATTTCTACAACTTTTTCTTTTTTCTTTTTAAATAATTAATGATGATGACATGACTTGTTTAAATGTTATTAGAAAGGGAATGGTGAAATATTGTGCTGTGTCTTGCCTTTTTATTATATATATAGATGTAACTTGTATAATTTTTCTAAACTATAACAACTTGTTTGTCACATTATCACTTTTTATTAAAAGTATCCGTCTTAAATGAGAATTTGCGTTGCACATAAGATCAAAATTTTAGGGCCTACTTGCTACTTTGCCACTCTACTCACTCCACGCACCAATGTTACTGTTAGAACATGCAAACAAGTTGGGTCATACCCAAACATAGGAGAGACGGACCACTTGAAAATACAAGGGAGGTTTCATCTAAAACCAATTGACAATAGGAGGAGTGACCCCCTTGGTTATAAAGTGGTGGAATCTCTCTTTCTCCAAGAATGTGGGACACACACATGTGGGTTTATATTCCAACACGTCCTCTCTTATGTAAGGTCCCTTCAAAATCCATGGCGAAATCTTGGGAGTGCACCAGTGTGGGAATTAACGAATCCTCAGTGAGTTTCCTCCACCGGTGGCATAATTTAGGCCAATTTAAATTCAAAACCCATGGCGAAACTTTGGACTCTTATACCATGTTTGATCATGCAAACGGGTTGGGACACACCCAAACGGAGGAGAGACAAACCACTTAACAATACAAGGGAGGTTCCATCCTAAAACAATTTGGCTATAGAAGGAGTATCCCCCTTGGTAATAAAGTAGTGGAAAGTCTCTTTCTCCAAAATTGTGGACACGAGCTTATATTCCAACATTTACATTTTTTTTTCTCAAAGCTATCCTGCCTCAATATGGTATCCTTGATTCTTTCTGCTCTTGGATAATTACTTGTGTAACTAGCTCCATGTTTTCTCTGAAAATTAATGGGCAATCTGTTAGTTATATTTATAGAAAAAAGAGGTTTGAGGCAGTTATTTGTATTATGTATGGAATTTCTATCAAGAATTCTTAGGGGTGTGAGGGATCTGCTGGTTAGTAGTCCTCCACATAGTGCGCCACATAATAAATCTTATTAAGGAATATAATTGGGATATTTATTGACTATATATATGATTAGTCAGTTGATTAACGTAAATCAATAACGGTTGGCTGACTAGAGTTTGACGTTATTGTCGTTTGACGGCGGTGATCAACTGATCCCTTTCGGTCACACCTAAAGGATGAAATCCAAATAGTAACTAATTATTTGTATACGATACAGTTAATTAGTACATTACATATATTCGATATGTACGAGAGTTAATTGTTAGAAATTGAGTTAAGAACTCAAATTCGATTAAGCTTATTTTTCAATTATGCGATAATTGACTAATAAATTTATATCTTATTTTAATACGATTAAATAAGATTTAACTTAGTAATTAATCGTTAAATTACTAAATTAGTTGAGGTTTTGAGATAGAGGTAATTAGTTAATTATATTTACAAGGAGTTGTAAAATAAATTAACTAAGCATTGTGGGACCCATTATATATTGATATAATGGTAAAATATTACTTAAAATGTTAAGTACATATTATTTATTTAATTGAGTCATATAATTGTTATATGATCAAATTAACACTTAATTATACAAGATAATTAACCATATGATCAATAAGTATTTGTGAGACAAATATCAAAAATCAAAATGGACCAAACTAGGCCATGATGGCCGGTTATGGTTGTAGTTACATGGTGATGATTGTTGTTCTTGTTTTCACTCTTTAGTTACCAATTGAAAGTGACATATCAAGTAGAAATAATCATCACTTATACTACAACACTCCACTCTAATGCATGTGATCAAATTGAACAAAATAAGAGTCCTTATTTGGACAAAGTGGTCCGGCCATATGGCCTTATAATGAGCAATGGTTGTTCATTTTCAACTACTTCATTTTGTGCAATTTTTACACTTCTCTCTAAAATCCTTCCTCTCACTAAAAACTCTCATATACTAATATTTCCTAAGTATTACTAGTGTAGTAATATAGTCTAATATTAGTAGTATATCATCTATCTTATTATCTAGTTAATAATAAGGGTAGATTATTTGGTGTCATCTTGGTGCAACTTGAAGGAGGTCTTCTAGTTTGGAGATTTCTGTTCATCCATATTATTAGCTGAAGAACAACAAGAAGGAGTTCTTGTTGTGCCCATATTATTTTTCATATCAATGGGAGGAAATTTCTTCTTTTATATAAATGTCTTTAATTTGCATGCTGTTACATAGATCATTAAATACTAAATTACAAGTAATTTTAACACTAATTAGAAGAGTCTAATTAAGGTCTATGGACTTTCATCTGCCTCACTTCAGTTACCATCCAAAGTGTGTTAGAATGGGCTTGAGTTATCTTCTCTTTCTTATTGATCTCTTTTTTTGTCTAAAGGGGATTTACCCTCTGTTTTGGCTATTGAAAGACTCTTGCACATTTTCTCTAAATATTCTGGTTTTACTCCTAATCCTAGCAAGACAGATATTTACTTAGCGGGGGTAAGGAATGATGTTAAAAAGCCGCTTTTGGCCAGCTCTCATTATGTTGGAGGAGGGTTCCCTTTTTTATATTTGATTTACCCTCTGCATTCTTCTAGGCTAATTAGGTATTTGTTTCAACCTTTGATTTCCAAGATAAAGAACAAAATGAATCATTGGGTTGATGTAGATACCTCAGTTCTACACCTTCTGTCAACCATCCAGTGATGATTGGGCCGCATGTTTGGTACGCGGAATGATTTATGACAATTCGTAAGTTTATCGTCAAGTAATAGCTCAACCACTTGTGTCTACCCCTTGGTCATCATCTACGCGTCGGTACAGTCTTTTTTTTACAGTCATTAGAGTTCATTTTGAGTCCGGGTCGAAAACCGCTTTATTTTGTAGAAACCGTTTTAAAACTCCGAGTCGGAATGCTCAGGAATATTCTGGATATTTTATTAATATTTTCAAATTCTATCTTTTTTATTAAAAATATCTCGTTTCTTTTTAAAAGGTAAGTATAGATCAACCACAATTCCGTAATAGAAACGTGGAAATCTTCCTTTCGCACAAGGAAATCTCTGAGGAAATGACGCAGCAGGTGCTGCGCCTCTTCGAAGGGTCGCAGTTTCTACTGTGCCTCTTCCCCATTCTGTTCTTTCCAAAGTGTGGATTGTTCTTGAACTCTTCGCATTTTTCTAATATAAAAGGAGATATCTGTTCTCACTTTTAAGACACGCGAGTGTTCCACCCCTTCTCTTCTCTCTTTGCATTCTAGACCTTGCTATAAGCTTTCGACATCTTCGTGCTTGATCAATCGACCACGTAAGCTCAGATCCTTTTGGGTACCCGTCACATTTGCATGACCGACCCATTTGACCACTACACAATCAACTAATTCAATCAATCAATTAATCATTCAATCAATTTTGATCCACTAACGAGGGCACTTTCTGCATACATTCGAGTCGAGCTATTACTAAACGTTAACTTAGTTAATCTCGTTTCGTCAACATTGATCTTGACGTCGGGAAGAATCGCAGCATCTGTTACGCCTCTCCCAGAGGCTGCCCTGTTAATGCTCTTCTTCTTCTTCCTCTGGTTTCTGTAAACTCGTTCTTATTTTATTTTATTTTCTTTTTTTATAAACTGTAAATCGTATTTATCTTTCACATAAAACGTCTGGTTCTTGACTTAGATCCCTAATAATTCAATATTATCTTTGCGGGTTTTCGTCTTTAAGTCAAATTTGGGTTTTAGAGGTTCGGTTCGTTCATATCAAATCTCTGGAATTCGTTGTTGATACAAATTGTAGTAATTAATATATTAAATCACTTTCACTCGAGTCGTAGTTCAATAATCCATCGTAAACACACCAAATAATATTAACTGCTCGCGATTCTGACTTCACAGTCAGAATTCAACTCAGGAACAGACACAACAAGCGATGCGCCTGTTCCAGAGGACGCAGCTGTTGTTGCGCCTGTGCTGGGATGACTTATGTCCCTGAACTTTTGTTTTCGCATTGACGTAAGCTTTAATTACATAGTTAATTAACTATTAGTCGTATTATCGCTCCTAATCTGTCTTTTAGTTTTTCAAATCTCTTCCTTTTCTTCAAATCTCCGTTTTGAACATATATTTCTGACGTGGATCATGTAATCCTTTGTAATCTCATTTAATCATTGTAATTGTATGAGTTTTTACTCTATTCTAATCTCCAACTTTGACATAATTGAGTGCTAATTATATTTTTACCGACATAGTATAATTCACATGCTAGGATTAAAACGTTGGATGTTGCATTGCATGCATACAATCGATAACATATATATCAAGTACGAACGATTTCCCTAATCATTAGTAGAGGCCGCTATCGAGGAGGGCGGGATTAGGTGTTCGATTAAAGAGCTTCCAAATACGTACCCTCACCCCTTACTCCAGATCTCTGTGAGCATCCGTGTTCATTGGCATCCACGAGAGTCATTCTAGACATAAAATGCTAAGGGTAACGAGTTCTTAGTGTTCATGTCATTACTTTATGTCTTGACATGGCATATAGTATTCGAATGGTTCCAATTTTTCATACAAATTGGTGGCGACTCCACAAATGCGTATTTTTACGCTTGTCCATCCAAGTGTGCCCCTCCGTGCTTCCCTGTGTACCACAGTTCGGCAAGGATCACCAATCCGTGTATCACAGTTGGGTTGCAGCTTGCCTATTCAGGGAAAGTTTAGCTTACTGACTATGTGTTCTTCGATGTTGAAACCTTCTCGTGTGCTTGCTTCTTGCTCCCTTAAGGAGTCATTGAAGATATTGAGAAAGCTTGTAGGAAGTTTCTTTGGGGTGATGATCTCATGTATAGAATGATGTTTTTTAAGTTGGGCTAAGATCTATAGACACATAGAGCAAGGGGATTTTGATATAAGGAAGATTTTAAGTTGTATGCTTCTGAGAATGTTGTGGAGACTTGCTAATTCACATGAAACAAACTGGCTCACTTGGAGTAGGTTGTATTATTTTTTAAATGAGGATTGCTGAGACCTTGTGACTGTCAACAAATCACCAATCTGGAAAAAATCTTAGTCATTATGGATAGGATGAGTTGTCAGTGCATTGGATAATAAGCAGAATGTTATTAGATTCCTGCAGACTGTTACACAAGTTGGGAAGATTAGTGCATTGGCTTTACCTTTAATTAGATAATGATAAAACCTACATACTTTTGTGTCAATAATAAGGTACGGGAAATTACAATCAGATAAGAAGAATGGGGATTTGGCCTCTACTTTTTGTATATAATGTAAACATTTTAAACATTAAAAGTAAAGAACTCTTTTGAAATTAAAAGAAAAATTAGTTACATGAAATCATCATGGCTTTACCTTTAATTAAACTTATTTATTTTACAAAAATGAGTTTTGAATCACCTATCCGATAACATATATTTATAACTTTGTTTTTATATAATTTCAAACTAATAATAACCGTGTATAACTAAACAAAATTGAATTGAACTAAAGAAAACTAATCTAAAATGAGCTGAAGTGAATTGAACAGAAATCTGAACTAAACTAAATGGACTTATTAGAACAGAAATTAAGTCGAAAGAAAAATATAACTTTATTTTTACAACCCAATGAAAACATAGCCTTGGTGTTCTCAAATATCTCGTTTTATATTTTCTGGTGTCGCCGCCGTCTCCGGCTCATCATTCCCCCCTTTCTCTTCATTATTCCCACCAATTTTCCGATGAGTTATTAATCAGTTTTTTTTTTTTTTTTTTCTGAATTCATTTTTTATTCTTTCATTTTAAAAATGAATGCATCAATTAAAGCAGTTTTGAAAAACCCACAATCATCCTGCTTTCAACTTAGGTCTGCCTTTTTTCATTCTACCTCCTTTCTCGAAAGAGGTCGCCGTAATCCCTGGAATTCTGTAAGTTTCATTTTTTTTTTCAAAATTTATAGCTTTTGATTTCTGGGTTTTCATCCAATTAATGATTGGCTGAAGAAAGTTGACGACTTTTAGTTTGAATTTAGTGTTTGATGAATAAGTCTGATTTGAGTTGCATTTATCTTAATCTGTATAATAATATATTGCAAGGGATGTTGGGATTTGACTTGAAGCAGTTTCTGATGATTTGGAATTGAAATTGGGTTTTCGATATAACAAGTTTCGGGGTAACAGGGTCGAATGCAAAGATGACAAATTGTTTGTCTTAAAGGAACATGAGTGAAACATGTGAGAGCTATGTTAGCTTTGTTTTAAATGGAGTGATGGTAGAGTCTCAACTCTCGATATGATAATGACATTAGTGGGTTTGTTTTCGCGCAGAGATTCAATAACAACAACTTTGGTAAGTACAGAAGGAACCGTTTCAAGGAACATATGATGAAGGATGCTAATGCCTATGTAGATTACCTGTTTCAGGTAAGCAATGATGGTTATTCAAGCATGGGAAATTTGGTTTTTTAATGCCAATACATACGCTTACCATTTATTCACTTGCTATCGATTGAATGCTTAACCTAAGAGTTAGATATAGTTCTTCGTTCTTGACAAGTCTACAATTTAAGCTCTGAGATTGCTTGGCCGAAACTTAATTGCTTATGTATTTGTTTTGATACCCGACCCTTAACCTTTGTATGAAGCGAGGGCCTCTTTTGCAGCACTTAAGTAATGTTAACTATGGAGGCAACATTCTGCTTATGACTTATGGGGTGGTGGGATGGCTAATGGTTGGTAGGAGTTCCCTAGGATGCGGTATACTTTTCGGGTGTTTGATCTAATCGTTCATCCATTCAAGAGTTGTTGCTCAAGGTGAAAGGTGAACGACTTTCTGTGTGTCGGGGTCCATTGAGGAAGGTGTCGATTGAGAAATGCTACTTGGTTGATCCTTCCAATAGTCACATGTTTTTCTCAAAGATTTACTTTGTTACCTTATGTTATCAAAATGAAAGGACGGGTATTATCATGTAAAAAAAATATTATGGATAGTATGCCAAAGACAAGGGCATAATTAAAGAAGTAGAAGAAAAAAATATTAAGATTGCATAGGTGTCGCTTTGTCTATTAAGCACACGGAGGTATTTCGACTAGTTCCTCAATGAGCCCTGGGTGTAACCCTCAGAATTTCTAAGGGGAATATTATTGAGAGAAAAGGGAGAAGTTTCTTATAAATTTGCTCAATTAGCTTTCTAACCACTAGCTAGAAATTAGGGCACTAATTTAACAAATAATTTTGGATCATGCATATTCCAACATAACCATGCCCCAGGCATGCTTTTTCTTTTCTTTTTTAATTAAGATTGAGAGTTCTATGTGTTTTGTGCGCGAGTGATTGTGAATTTGCTAACTTTGATGCCATTTATATCATCTGCAGAGCTGGGAATCTGAATTTGTGCGTGATGAGGAGCCTTCTAATAAAGGCCCTTCATGGTTTAATAGATCTAATCACGGACCTAGAAAAAGTGGTCAGGGACATCAGAATAAAGGAAGACGTAAGAACATCTGTTCTTGTTAGTTTTTCATGTGTTTGTTGCAGAAGTGTGTGTGCGCGCATACGTTTGTGTATGCTTATCCTTGTGGTGATGGACAGATATTATGCACTGTTGCATAATCGTATAGTGCTATTTGAATTGCCACTGGAATGATTGTTCCCCTACCCTTGTTAGCTATTTCTCTTTAGCAAAATCTATTTCGTTTTCGACCTCTTTTTTCGACTTTACTCATATTCCCATAACCGCTCTTTGTTGATATTGTGATTTGATACATGTTACTCCCTCTTAGTTGGAGTGGTGTTCCCTTTTGACTTTGACCCAAAGAACAAGGAATGAGGGAGAATAGGACTCATTTACCATTTTACCCTTAATTACTCATTAACTTACATCTCTCCTGCTGAACATAATACCCACTCAGCAACAACCAGCCATAACCTCCCCGGCCCACCTACTGCCACCGCATCTTAGCCAGCTATCATTGGAAATCCCTCAAAACCCACCGAATCTCCTTTCCCCATCCTCATAAACCTAGACTTGGAGTTTTGTTTAGGGTGGGGTAAGGGTTTTAACAGTGGGGATGAGTGTTTCGTGGGGGAGGGGGGGGGGGAATCAACGACTGGTGTTGGGGCGTTCTTGACGGGTGACGGTGGGAGTTCGGGAAGGGATGTAGGTGGTGGTAGGCATTTTCGCGGTGGATGTGGGTTGTTGGGGATGAGGTGTCGTCTGAATCGGTGGGCTGGGTTAGGGTGTAAGTGGTGGTATGACTGGTAAAAGAGAATTGCGGATGGAGGGGAGAATAGTGGCGTTGGGTGGAGTGGTGTTATTAGGAAGAAGTTAGAGTTGATTAGGATTAGTGTTAGTTAATTGTGATTTGGATGGGGTTGATTGTGGTAATTGTAATATGGTTTGGGGTGCCTGATGTTTTCCTTGAGTGACCATGTAGGTAAACAATGACAAGAGTCAGGGCACTTTGGTGTTGTAGATAACTTAACAAATAAGGAAGTAGGGAACAGAACTCCAAGTCAAAGGGAGCATATCTTTTAAGTTGGATCTGATGATCTTCTTAGTTTGGATGGTTCTTGTGCGATCCTTGGTCATCTTACTTGTTCAGTTGGTTGGTATGTGGCAGAACAATACTGCGCTATGACGTTTTAGAGATTTAGGTTTCCTTTAAGTGGGTTTAAGGTTGTGCTGTCTCAATGCTTGTTGTTGTAAAAGGTGTGAATCAGCATGCTTTGTTAACCTATTCGATAACTTCTTAAAAAACAATTCTGGAATATTTCTTTGTATTCGATAACTTCAGGAGGATTCAGTTTTTGTGAAGATGGCGACGATGATGTTGAGACCGTCTTTCGATCAGCATTCGGAGATCGTTTTTTCTTCTGGTCTTATGTTAATGAAGATTATCCTAATGGGAGGCGTTCATCACGCCATTCTAAGAGCCACAAGTTCTCTTGGAGATGGAGAGATCAGAGTCAAGATGAATATGACTACACTCCAGAAGACACTCAAAAATCAAACTTGGCTTCTGAACGAACTGCTCTTGGTTTAAGTGCTTCTGGTCCACTTAAACTTGAAGATGTGAAAACTGCGTAAGTGCCTTTTAAACCTTCACCATTTTCCTTCACATTTGCTGGATGACTTATTTTTGCAGAGTGATTGTGTGGAGATATGAGAGGATGTCATTTAGTAACATCTAATACCCTTCAATTTCAGGTATCGAGCTAGTGCTTTAAAATGGCACCCTGACCGTCACCAGGGTTCTTCAAAGGTAATCTACACTCTTCCTTCCTCGATATATCCCACCATATACCGTGGTGTATCCAGGAGCTTTTGTGTACGGGGTCCTGTGGTTCATTGGTAAGATATAAGTATACAAAATTGTAGATTATTGATTATTAAGCACAGGGAAAAAGGCGCAAAACATATTTAGTTTCAGTGTTTCAGGACCTTGGATCCTATTGGGTGCATTTGCCAGTCACTAGATACTTAACATGAAATGATGGTAAATAGATACGGAGTTATATGCTAACTTGTTATTTTGCATTGACAGGCAATAGCAGAGGAGAAATTCAAGCATTGCACATCTGCATATCAATCTTTGTGTGATAGTTTGGCTGTCAACTAAAATTCGGCGTCTTGTTATCAACCATGGCTCTGTTTAACATGTGAACAAATTAGGTGAAAAAGAAGTAGAGTTCAGCCCACTGTACTTTCGGGTTTAGGTTAGTTTAGCTACTTATATAGTCATACCTCTCATTTTCATTTATTTTTCAATTTTCAGGTAAACGTTAGTCGTTTGCTTTAATGCCTGTAGATCAGTATTATGGCTAGATGAGCCATATTCATGTACTATTAAACTGCAATATGAAGGGCTGGATCGGGAGTCAGATCAGTTGATATGCAGTACTATGCATTTCCATTGAAGGGATATTCTACTGTTTGATGTATTTCTGTTATATAACCTATAGTGTTAAGCAGAAAGAAATACAGACTAATTTGGAAAACTGGTTTCAGGTCTTGACCTCTACTTGCATGAGGCCAAGAGGGTGAGTAATAAGATGTGCCCTATCATTACTAGCACTGTAGCCACGTAAGGAAAATGGGTACATCGTTCAAGATCATGGCTATCAAACGGGTCAGGTTGAATACTTGTCAAAAATAATTTCTAACGCTTTTTTCAACTATTTTTTCATAAAATAATACGAGTATTTTTTAAAATAGAAAAGTATTTAAAAATTAATATTATAATCATATTCAATGCTTACATTAATCATATTGACATAATTATAAAAATAAACTTTTTCTAATACTTTATTTTATTATTAACTATTATTAAAAATATATAAATTGCATTTGTGATTCAAAGTATTAAAAAAATAATTTTGGTAACTATTATT
>JAIUZE010034059.1:0-16124 GCA_022085475.1 Heliosperma pusillum | reverse complement strand
GGTCACACCTATAGGATGAAATCCAAATAGTAACTAATTATTTGTATATGATACAGTTAATTAGTCCATTACATATATTCGATATGTACGAGAGTTAATTGTTAGAAATTGAGTTAAGAACTCAAATTCGATTAAGTTTATTTTCAATTATGCGATAATTGACTAATAAATTTATATCTTATTTTAATACGATTAAATAAGATTTAACTTAGTAATTAATCGTTAAATTACTAAATTAGTTGAGGTTTTGAGATAGAGGTAATTAGTTAATTATATTTACAAAGAGTTGTCAAATAAATTAACTAAGCATTGTGGGACCCATTATATATTGATATAATGGTAGAATACTACTTAAAATGTTAAGTACATATTATTCATTTATTTGTGTCATATAATTGTTATATGATCAAATTAACAATTAATTATACAAGATAATTAAGCATATG
The DNA here is from genome assembly GCA_022085475.1 of Heliosperma pusillum. Classification (NCBI taxonomy): domain Eukaryota; kingdom Viridiplantae; phylum Streptophyta; class Magnoliopsida; order Caryophyllales; family Caryophyllaceae; genus Heliosperma; species Heliosperma pusillum. The sequence continues at coordinate 15,678 of JAIUZE010034059.1, read as the reverse complement.
ATTAATAAGTATTTGTGGGACAAATATCAAAAATCAAAATGGATCAAATTGAGGCTCACATGGCCGGTTATGGTGAAGTCAAATGGTGATGATGGTTGTTCTTATTCATACTCACAAGCAACATATGCTTATGACATGAATAGTAAACAAGATATCATTTTATTCACTACAACACATTACCACCTTACATGGCAATAAAATAAGAAGAAAAAAGTCACTCTTGGGTGATGAAAGAGCCGGCCCTTATGGCTATAAATTGAGCAATTGTTGTTCAATTTATTCACTTCTTCATTCTTGCTTATTTTATCATTCATCTCTCAAAACTCATCTTCTCACTACAACTCTCATATAGTAATATTTCCTAAGTATTACTAGTTTAGTAATATAGTCTAATATTAGTAGTATATTATCTATCTTATTATCTAGTTAATAATAAGGGTAGATTGTTTGGTTCATCTTGGTGCAACTAAGAGGAGATCTTCTACTTTGGAGATTATTTGTGTTCAACCATATTTGTAGCTCAAGAACAACAAGAAGGAGTTCTTGTTGTGCCCTTATATTTTCCACATCAATGTGAGGAAATTTCTTCTCTTATATAAATGTCTTTATATTTGCATGCATGTTACATAGATCAATAAATACTAAATTAACAAGTAATTTAGCAACTAATTAGAGGAGTCTAATTAAGGTCTATGGACTTTCAATTGGTATCAGAGCTAGCTTGTAGCATGCATGTTCATTTTGGACATTTTTATTAAAGTTATAAGATAACTAAGGGGGTGTTTGGTTGGAGGTTTTGGAATGGATTCAATCCATTCTAGTGTTTGGTTGGGGTGTTTTGGAATGGAGTTGGAATCCTGATGGATTCTAATTCCACCCCAACCCCTTGGAATCCCATACCCACCTTCCCCCTCTAGTTTCTAAATCCATTCCACCCCATATAATTCAAAAGTGAACCAAACAATAATTAGTAGGAATGGGGTTTTAAATCCAATCCACCATGGTATCTCAATCCATTCCAATCCATTCCGACCTTGTGAACCAAACGCCCCCTAATAAATCAAAGATTTTGAGTTAAAATACGATTCTGACGAAACTTTTTGGTGCATGTATACCTACTGACCTCAAAATTTTTGTGGTTAAGTTTCGTGATTTTAGGGATTAATTTGCTATTTATTTTGATTTTTGGCGTTTAAAGCGAGTTAACATGCATTTTATGAGTTAAAAGTTAACTAAAAAGAGTTGCATGTTGATTCTGACCATGAAATTTTAATATGATCTCACATGCATTTCTTACATATTGTATGTAAAATTTCATGACTTTTACTTATGTATTGCATGTTCATTGATTTTTATACGATAAAAGTCGATAGTATGAGATTATAATGTTCATAAAAATGAAACGTCCATTTCGGGTTTTGAAAATTTTTTGTACATTTAAAATTCTAATGTTGATACTCTTGGTGAAATTTCATAATTTCTTTCACTGTTTTACTATATCTAATGTTTTTATTTGATAAAACCATTAAATACAAAGCTATTTGTTCATAAAATTAATTTAAATTTTTTGAGCAAATATTTTTTATTTTTATAGTTCCTGGAAATTTTCCAAAATGTACAAAATTTTTGGTTTCAAATTTTATGATGTTTATATTTTATTTTGGTTTTATTTCATAATTGTTATGATTAAACCGTAATATTTAGCAAATGAAATCAAATCGATCTAATTAATGACCAACAAAATTAGTAGTGACTAATTTTGAGTTATAAAACAGTTTAGTTAATTATTTTGAATTTAAATGCGATTTAAATGTTGATAGTGATTTTTAATGGTTAAAAATCAATAAATCCCGGAAAAAATCGAGCTACAATGAGCATGAATTGAATCTAGGACGATTTTGGCATGAATTTTGCAGCAATTTATTTAATTTATGGTTGAATGAATGAATGTCATTTATTTAATAATTTATGCAATTTTTGTACCTAGTATGACCTAGTTGTTTTTAATCGTTATTACCCGTAATGTAAGGGAATAACGGTTTGGTTGTAATTTTATTGCGATCTCGTATCGCCGGTTTGTATAATTTTAATAATTTTATTTCATAGAATAAATGTATAATAGGAATTTGTATATTTGTATATTTGTAATTATTTTTTGAAGACCGGTGACTCCCTCAAGACGGTGCCATTTTGGAAGGTGTTCCAAGTGAAGAGGCAAGGGACCAAGGAGTTGGTTTCCGAATTTGTAACTATCTAGTTAATTTTGATTAGCTAGGTGGCCATACTAGGATTTTATTGTTGCTTGGTTGCTTGCTTTATTTTCCGCTCATGCCAAAATCGTCACACATGCAATTTTATTTCTCGATTGTCAATTCAACGATATTCACAATTCACCGACATAGTTCGCTTATAGGGAATTAATAACAAAATTGACAAGACCTCTCACATAACTACTATGAACCCCTTCTTCGTCGGAAGTCATAATATGACCCCTTCTACGTTGGGTAAGTAGTGAGTGTTGACCTATTTTACCTCAACATTGTAGTCCGAGTAATATCTCGGGATTATAATGGACTAAATATAGAATTTACAGAAATTTATCGACCAAGAATTCTAAAGGTAGAATTAGCCAAGAGGTTGGCTTATCAATTTACAGAAATTGAGTCTTGGGATCATTTATATAATTCTTGAGGGAGGTCAATTGTGTAAATGCATAGTCATCGCATTAAACAGTTTTTGCATGAAGACTTAATTTTAAAACGATGAAACTTATCATAATTTTTCTTCTTTTCACAGTTTCTTGAATCCGTTATATACAGATATAACTGCTAAAATTAACAAATGGCTGGAAGTACAGACGACCCAATGCCAAGTGCTACACTCGCTCGCGAGTCCTGGCTAAAGATCTTTATGGACAACATGAATCAGTCCACGCGACTGAAGAATGATGGGTCTAACTTTGCGGACTGGGAGGTGGCATTACACAATGCTGCCATTGCTGACGGTAAGCTCAAGTACTTGACTGAGCCACTACCGACTAACCCAGGCCCCAATGCAGGAGCCAATGCATCACTTGCTTATAGTGATTTCGTAATGAAGGCGGGTGCGATAAAGAACGTACTCATCTTTTCAATGGAATCCAATTTGCAGAGGCGATCCATAGCCCAGGGTGCAAACAAGATTTTCACCACTCTCTCTAACGAGTTCTCGAAAGCTCCGAGGATCATTAGCTATGAGTATACCTGTCGCTTCTTTGAGGCGAAACTCCAGAAGGGCCAAGCGGTTAGCCCACACATTCTTGCTATGATCGAGAATGTCGAGAAACTGGAGGCTCTTGGTTGTAAAATCGATGAGAAGATCATTATTGATCGTGTGCTTCATTCACTTCATGATGGTTTTGCCCTTTTCAGGGCAAATTACTATATGAATGACATGAAGAAAAGTCTTCATCAGCTCCACTCACTTCTCGTACAGACCGAGAGTGATCTAAAATTGAGTGGGAGCTTGAAGCAGGACATTCTCATGATTGGCAACAAGGGTAAGGGTAAGGGCAAGGCTCAAGCTGACCTAGCTGTAGGGAAGCCAAAGTTCAAAAAGCCAGGAAAGGTCAAGAGTGGGCCTGGTGAGACTAGCGGTAGCTCACAAGGCAAGACAAAGAGCAAAGAAAACATGGAGTGCCACCATTGCCACAAGACTTGCATTGGCGGCGGACTGTCCCGTGTATGCTGAAGACGTAAATCATGCCGCGTCATCCTGTTGGTACATCATCTTATTCATATATTGAGATTAACCATGCAGTTTCCGGAACTTGGTCTAGATACTGGTTGTGGTTCTCATCTGTGTAATCATTGATGCTGGCCCTAAAAGCATCACCACTCTCGCCAAGGGTGATGTGGACCGGCGAGTGGGGAATGGGTATATGCTGCGTTTCAGTGGAACAATATGTAATCCAACTCCCTAGTGGTTTTTGAGTATTGCTGAATAATTGTTACTATGTACCCAGTTTGTCGAAAAACATGATTTCTGTTTCCGTACTTAATAGGACCGGTTTTTCGTTTGAATAAAGGATCATAGCTGATTTCTCTTTAAAAAACGCTATGATTTTGATTAGCTGTTTCTGTTGGAGTAGGTGTCCTCCACAAAGTGCGCCCCAAATCAATCTTATTATGGAATATAATTGGGATATTATTGACGTATATATGATTAGTCATTGATTAACGTAAATCAATAACGGTTTGGCTAACTGAGTTTGACGTTATGTCGTTCGAAAAGAATTGACGCGGTGATGCACTGATCCCTTTCGTCACCCCTAAAGATTAAAGCCAAATAGTAACTAATTATTTGTATACGATACGGTTAATTAGTACATTACATATATTCGATATGTACGAGAGTTAATTGTTAGAAATTGAGTTAAGAACTCAAATTCGATTAAGCTTATCTTTCAATTATGCGATAATTGACTAATAAATTTATATCTTATTTTAATACGATTAAATAAGATTTAACTTAGTAATTAATCGTTAAATTACTAAATTAGTTGAGGTTTTGAGATAGAGGTAATTAGTTAATTATATTTACAAGGAGTTGTAAATAAATTAACTAAGCATTGTGGGACCCATTATATATTGATATAATGGTAAAATATTACTTAAAATGTTAAGTACATATTATTTATTTAATTGAGTCATATAAGTGTTATATGATCAAATTAACACTTAATTATACAAGATAATTAACCATATGATCAATAAGTATTTGTGAGACAAATATCAAAAATCAAAATGTACCAAACTAGGCCATAATGGACCGGTTGGTATGTCGTTAGAAGGGTGATGATTTTGTTCTTGTTTTTACTATTTAGTTACTTATGAAAGTGACATTACAAGTAAGAATAATCATCATATATACTACAACACTCCACTCTAATGCATGTGACAAAAATTGAACAAAATAATAGTCCATATTTGGACTATATCATCCGGCCATTTTGGCTTCTTGATGCATAATTGTTGTTCATCATTTATCACTTCATTTTGTGCAATTGTCATACTTCTCTCTAAAACTCTTCTTCTCACTATAAACTCTCAAATACTAATATTCACTAAGTATTACTAGTGTAGTAATATAGTCATAATATTAGTAGAATAATATCTATCTTATTATCTAGTTAATAATAAGGGTAGATTATTTGGGTTAATCTTGGTGCAACTTAGAGGAGATCTTCTACTTTGGAGATAGTTTGTGTTCATCCATATTTATAGCTCACGAACAACAAGAAGGAGTTCTTGTTGTGCCCATATAATTTCCATATCAATGTGAGGAAATTTCTTCTTTTATATAAATGTCTTTATATTTGCATGCATGTTACATAGATCATCATAAACTAAATTAATAAGTAATTTAGTAAATAATTAGAGGAGTCTAATTAAGGTCTATGGACTTTTAATTGGTATCAGAGCTAGCTTGTAGCATGCATGTTCATTTTGGACATTTTTATTAAAGTTATAACATAACTAATAAATCAAAGATTTTGAGTTAAAATACGATTCTGACGAAATTGTTTGGTGCATGTATACCTACTGACCTCAAAATGTTTGTGGTCAAATTTCGTGATTTTAGGGATTAATTTGCTATTTATTTAGATTTTTGGCGTTTAAACCGAGTTAACATGCATTTTATGAGTTAAAAGTTAACTAAAAATAGTTGCATGTTGATTCTGGCCATGAAATTTTAATATGATCTCACATGCATTTCTTACATATTGTATGTAAAATTTCGTGATTCTTACTTATGTATTGCATGTTTATTGATTTTTATACGATAAAAGTCGATAATATGAGATTATAATGTTCATAAAATTGAAACGTCCTTTTCTGGTCTTGAAAATTTTTTGTACATTTCACATTCTGATGTTGATACTCTCGGTGAAATTTCATAATTTGTTTCACTGTTTTACTATATCTAATGTTTTTATTTGATAAAACCATTAAATACAAAGCTATTTGTTCCTAAAATTAATTTAAATTTTTTGAGCAAATATTTTTTATTTTTATAGTTCCTGGAATTGTTCCAGAATGTACAAAATTTTTGGTTTCAAATTTTATGATGTTTATTTTTATTTTGGTTTTATTTCATAATTGTTATGATTAAACCGTAATATTTAGCAAATGAAATCAAATCGATTTAATTAATGACCAACCAAATTAGTAGTGACTAATTTTGAGTTCTAAAACAGGTTAGTTAATTAGTTTGAATTTAAATGCGATTTAAATGTTGATATTGATTTTTAATGGTTAAAAATCAATGAATCCCGGAAGACATCGAGCTACAATGAGCATGAATTGAACTTAGGACGATTTTGGCATGAATTTTGCAGCAATTTATTTTATTTATGTTTGAATGAATGAATGTCATTTATTTAATAATTTATGCAAATTTTGTACCTAGTATGGCCTAGTTAATTTTTTATCGTTATTACCCGAATTGTAAGGGAATAACGGTTTGGTTGTAATTTTATTGCGATCTCGTATCGCTGGTTTGTATAATTTAATAATTTTATTTTATAGTATAAATGTATAATAGGAATTTGTATATTTGTACATTTGTAATTATTTTTCCGAAGACCGGTGACTCCGTCAAGACGGTGCCATTTTGGAAGATGTTCCAAGTGAAGAGGCAAGGGACCAAGGAGTTGGTTTCCGAATTTGTAACTATCTAGTTAATTTTGATAAGCTAGGTGGCCATACTAGGATTTTATTGTTGCTTGGTTGCTTGCTTTATTTTCCGCTCATGCCAAAATCGTCACACATGCAATTTTATTTCTCGATTGTCAATTCAACGATATTCACAATTCACCGACATAGTTCGCTTATAGGGAATTAATAACAAAATTGACAAGACCTCTCACATAACTACTATGAACCCCTTCTTCGTCGGAAGTATAATATGACCCCTTCTACGTTGGGTAAGTAGTGAGTGTTGACCTATTTTACCTCAACATTGTAGTCCGAGTAATATCTCGGGATTATAATGGACTAAAAGATAGAATTTACAGAAATTTATCGACCAAGAATTCTAAAGGTAGAATTAGCCAAGAGGTTGGCTTATCAATTTACAGAAATTGAGTCTTGGGATCATTTATATAATTCTTGAGGGAGGTCAATTGTATAAATGCATAGTCATCGCATTAAACAGTTTTTGCATTAAGACTTAATTTTAAAACGATGAAACTTATCATAATTTTTCTTCTTTTCACAGTTTCTTGAATCCGTTATATACAGATATAACTGCTAAAATAACAAATGGCTGGAAGTACAGACGACCCAATGCCAAGTGCTACACTCGCTCGCGAGTCCTGGCTAAAGATCTTTATGGACAACATGAATCAGTCCACGCGACTGAAGAATGATGGGTCCAACTTTGCGGACTGGGAGGCGGCATTACGGAATGCTGCCATTGCTGACGGTAAGCTCAAGTACTTGACTGAGCCACTACCGACTAACCCAGGCCCCAATGCAGGAGCCAATGCATCACTTGCTTATAGTGATTTCGTAATGGAGGCGGGTGCGATAAAGAACGTACTCATCTTTTCAATGGAATCCAATTTGCAGAGGCGATTCATAGCCCAGGGTGCAAACAAGATTTTCACCACTCTCTCTAACGAGTTCTCGAAAGCTCCGAGGATCGTTAGCTATGAGTATACCTGTCGCTTCTTTGAAGCGAAACTCCAGAAGGGCCAAGCGGTTAGCCCACACATTCTTGCTATGATCGAGAATGTCGAGAAGCTGGAGGCTCTTGGTTGTAAAATCGATGAGAAGATCATTATTGATCGTGTGCTCCATTCACTTCATGATGGTTTTGCCCTTTTCAGGGCAAATTACTATATGAATGACATGAAGAAAAGTCTTCATCAGCTCCACTCACTTCTCGTACAGACCGAGAGTGATCTAAAATTGAGTGGGAGCTTGAAGCAGGACATTCTCATGATTGGCAACAAGGGTAAGGGTAAGGGCAAGGCTCAAGCTGACCTAGCTGTAGGGAAGCCAAAGTTCAAAAAGCCAGGAAAGGTCAAGAGTGGGCCTGGTGAGACTAGCGGTAGCTCACAAGGCAAGACAAAGAGCAAAGAAAACATGGAGTGCCACCATTGCCACAAGACTGGGCATTGGAGGCGGAACTGTCCCGTGTATGCTGAAGACGTAAAATCAGGCCGCGTCACTCCTGTTGGTACGTCATCTTTTATTCATATGATTGAGATTAACCATGCAAGTTTCGGAACTTGGGTACTAGATACTGGTTGTGGTTCTCATCTGTGTAATCATTTGCAGGGCCTAAGAAGCATCACAACTCTCGCAAAGGGTGATGTGGACCTGCGAGTGGGGAATGGAGCTAGAGTTGCTGCCGTTTCAGTGGGAACATATGTAATCCAACTCCCTAGTGGTTTTGAGTTATTGCTGAATAATTGTTACTATGTACCCAGTTTGTCGAAAAACATTATTTCTGTTTCCGTACTTGATAAGGACGGTTTTTCGTTTTTAATAAAGGATAATAGCTGTATTTTCTCTTTAAACGATATGATTTATGATTAAGCTGTTTCTGTTGGAGTAGGTGTCCTCCACAATAGTGCGCCACATAATAAATCTTATTATGGAATATAATTGGGATAATTATTGACTATATATATGATTAGTCAGTTGATTAACGTAAATCAATAACGGTTGGCTGACTAGAGTTTGACGTTATTGTCGTTTGACGGCGGTGATCAACTGATCCCTTTCGGTCACACCTAAAGGATGAAATCCAAATAGTAACTAATTATTTGTATACGATACAGTTAATTAGTACATTACATATATTCGATATGTACGAGAGTTAATTATTAGAAATTGAGTTAAGAACTCAAATTCGATTAAACTTATTTTTCAATTATGCGATAATTGACTAATAAATTTATATCTTATTTTAATACGATTAAATAAGATTTAACTTAGTAATTAATCGTTAAATTACTAAATTAGTTGAGGTTTTGAGATAGAGGTAATTAGTTAATTATATTTACAAGGAGTTGTAAAATAAATTAACTAAGCATTGTGGGACCCATTATATATTGATATAATGGTAAAATATTACTTAAAATGTTAAGTACATATTATTTATTTAATTGAGTCATATAATTGTTATATGATCAAATTAACACTTAATTATACAAGATAATTAACCATATGATCAATAAGTATTTGTGAGACAAATATCAAAAATCAAAATGGACCAAACTAGGCCATAATGGACCGGTTGGTATGTAGTTAGAAGGGTGATGATTTTGTTCTTGTTTTTACTATTTAGTTACTTATGAAAGTGACATTACAAGTAAGAATAATCATCATATATACTACAACACTCCACTCTAATGCATGTGACAAAAATTGAACAAAATAATAGTCCATATTTGGACTATATCATCCGGCCATTTTGGCTTCTTGATGCATAATTGTTGTTCATCATTTATCACTTCATTTTGTGCAATTGTCATACTTCTCTCTAAAACTCTTCTTCTCACTATAAACTCTCAAATACTAATATTCACTAAGTATTACTAGTGTAGTAATATAGTCATAATATTAGTAGAATAATATCTATCTTATTATCTAGTTAATAATAAGGGTAGATTATTTGGGTTAATCTTGGTGCAACTTAGAGGAGATCTTCTACTTTGGAGATTAGTTTGTGTTCATCCATATTTATAGCTCAAGAACAACAAGAAGGAGTTCTTGTTGTGCCCTTATATTTTCCATATCAATGTGAGGAAATTTCTTCTCTTATATAAATGTCTTTATATTTGCATGCATGTTACATAGATCATTATAAACTAAATTAAAAAGTAATTTAGTAAATAATTAGAGGAGTCTAATTAAGGTCTATGGACTATCAATTGGTATCAGAGCTAGCTTGTAGCATGCATGTTCATTTTGGACATTTTTATTAAAGTTATAAGATAACTAATAAATCAAAGATTTTGAGTTAAAATACGATTCTGACGAAATTGTTTGGTGCATGTATACCTACTGACCTCAAAATGTTTGTGGTCAAATTTCGTGATTTTAGGGATTAATTTGCTATTTATTTAGATTTTTGGCGTTTAAACCGAGTTAACATGCATTTTATGAGTTAAAAGTTAACTAAAAATAGTTGCATGTTGATTCTGGCCATGAAATTTTAATATGATCTCACATGCATTTCTTACATATTGTATGTAAAATTTCGTGATTCTTACTTATGTATTGCATGTTTATTGATTTTTATACGATAAAAGTCGATAATATGAGATTATAATGTTCATAAAATTGAAACGTCCATTTCTGGTCTTGAAAATTTTTTGTACATTTAACATTCTGTTGTTGATACTCTCGGTGAAATTTCATAATTTGTTTCACTGTTTTACTATATCAAATGTTTTTATTTGATAAAACCATTAAATACAAAGCTATTTGTTCATAAAATTAATTTAAATTTTTTGAGCAAATGTTTTTTTTATTTTTATAGTTCCTCGAATTGTTCCAGAATGTACAAAATTTTTGGTTTCAAATTTTATGATGTTTATTTTTATTTTGGTTTTATTTCATAATTGTTATGATTAAACCGTAATATTTAGCAAATGAAATCAAATCGATTTAATTAATGACCAACAAAATTAGTAGTGACTAATTTTGAGTTCTAAAACAGGTTAGTTAACTAGTTTGAATTTAAATGCGATTTAAATGTTGATATTGATTTTTAATGGTTAAAAATCAATGAATCCCGGAAGAAATCGAGCTACAATGAGCATGAATTGAACTTAGGACGATTTTGGCATGAAGTTTGCAGCAATTTATTTTATTTATGTTTGAATGAATGAATGTCATTTATTTAATAATTTATGCAAATTTTGTACCTAGTATGGCCTAGTTAATTTTTATCGTTATTACCCGTAATGTAAGGGAATAACGTTTTGGGTGTAATTTTATTGCGATCTCGTATCGCCGGTTTGTATAATTTAATAATTTTATTTTATAGTATAAATGTATAATAGGAATTTGTATATTTGTACATTTGTAATTATTTTTCCGAAGACCGGTGACTCCGTCAAGACGGTGCCATTTTGGAAGATGTTCCAAGTGAAGAGGCAAGGGACCAAGGAGTTGGTTTCCGAATTTGTAACTATCTAGTTAAATTTGATTAGCTAGGTGGCCATACTAGGATTTTATTGTTGCTTGGTTGCTTGCTTTATTTTTCGCTCATGCCAAAATCGTCACACATGCAATTTTATTTCTCGATTTTCAATTCAACGTTATTCACAATTCACCGACTTAGTTCGCTTATAGGGAATTAATAACAAAATTGACAAGACCTCTCACATAACTTAAAAAATTGAGATTTAGCCTTACCAATTAGTAACACCTATGAACCCCGTGTTCATTAGGGCTACCACGCTCGTGGGTCCCTTTTTACCGCGGGTAAGTAGGGTGATGCGATCACAAGCCAAAATTGGATTGGACTCAACGAGATAAGCGTTATCTTGGGACTAGGAGATGGATTTAGTTGAAATTCGTCAACCAAGAGTTCTAAGGGTAGAATTAGTCAAGTAATGACTTACCATTTCTAGATAAAAGTAGCATGCGATGACTATTTTTATTTAAAGATGGGTCTTGGAATCATTTATATAATTTAGTGAGAGGTCATTATATGAATGCTAAACTTGTTAAAATTGTTTTACAAGTGAATTATATATAAGCAATGAATGTTTATTTTCCGTTGATATTTATTTTTATTCGCGCAATGACAATTATTTTTCTTCTATGAACTTGTAAATCCGTTCAATCGTGGAAACGATTTCCATTATTTTATACGGTAGCATTTTTGATTGCGATCTCCATTTAAACCACCGTAGCTAAAGACAAAATGAATTGTATCTTTTGATCCTCATATTCACCATTGCAAATGTCTCTTATGAAGAGTAAATGAATAAGTCACACTTAGTCAAAAGCGTTTTTTGAATATTTTGTGACGCCTTCTTATAACAATGGTACATCAAATTTTTGCTCCAAAGAAAATATTTGTATTTTGGTATGTCGTCATAATGCTCCTTATCGAGGCTTACCTCAAAAGAGGCAAAAACAGTTGGGATGACTAGGTTAATCGATTTATTTGAAATCGTGTGAACAAACCAATAATACGTAACAATTATGAACAGGTTTTATCCTTTTGAAGGTAAAACCATGAATGAAATGAAGAATTGTCTTCACAATAATTCTAATTTACTTGTCTAAGTAGAGATTCATGAAAGTGAGTGGGAGCACTAAGAAAGATGTTTATATTCTTAAATTGTTAAGACAAGGTTCAAGAGTAGGTTGGCTTGACTTTGACACAAGGCAAGGGAAAAAGGCAAGACTATTTTGAATAGTAAAGTCAAAACCCAAGCAAGGTGTCGAACCCAACTTTTGACGATTCTATTTTACAGTGTAGGACACAAGATAAGAATCTTCCCAAAGTTTTCTAAAGAGTTAGAAATAGGGTGTAATTTTTCACCCATAATATCTATATGATCGACATTTATTTTGATAAATGCAAATATTTTTGGGTATTAGATATCCATTATGGTTTTCATCAATGTATTCAATACATATAATAATGATTCGTGTGACGACTAACCATAATTAAATGTCGACCTACAAGGGAAATATAACTATTGTAGTTTTATTTCTATAGAGATATATAAAAGTTATAATGTGATCAATCTAGTTTTGGATTTAGAGGTATACTTCAATAAACGTTATTATGTACATAACCTCTAAATAAATAAATAATATAGTATCCACTTTTGTGTACGACACAAATGTTTCACTTTTGTGAATAGAACAAACGTTGTATCTTTTTTATGCCTATACTTGGTCAATGGTTATCCCATACCAATCAAAGGTAATTATATTCTTGACCTAAACTAGTAATTACTTGTCATATAGATTGTAAAGGCTCAAAATTGGTGACCCTTATCTAATCTTAATTCTGGGTTGTGTAGCACATTAAGAGGCTAGTATTAAACAACTATCCCTAACCCATCTGATTTTGAATCTTATGGTGTGTGCGAATCTTGTATTCAAGGCAAGATGATTCGTGCCCTTTTGTTGAAAAGGAAATCGAACTAGTAAATTATTGGCCCCATTACATAAGAATACGTGTGGTCCAATAACAAACACAACCAGAGATGGTAATGATTACTTCACTTGATTTACCGACGATTTAAGTAGATATCATGTTTGATTCTACTTAATGAGGTGCTAAGAGAAATCTTTGAAAAGTTCAAAGAGCTTCAATGAGAAGTAGTTAACCACTAGAACATTAGATCAAGGACTTACGACTATATCGTAACTATAAATATCTAAGTATTGACTTTGATTTTCACCAAAAAGTATTGTGAAATGGTTTCACAAGTTAAACTTCTCTAACACACATTATTAGATAAGGTGTTGTTGAATAGAGAAACAGAACCTTATACGATATGGTTTTGTCTTTATCAAGTCAAAATGAGCCATTTGACTAACCTTGGGATCTTAATATTTTTGTCTGCTATTGCTTTTCCCACCATATTAAAACAACACATTTTTTAAAACAGTCTGGACGTGATGGTAGGTAGCGTACCTAATTTATAACGTTATTTGAATGGAAAACAAGCGTGATCAATAATCCCCACATTGGACCAAGAGAAACAAGCGTTTGTGACTCGGTGATGCTTGTCTTTCAATAAAAATACGATTATTTCTTGATAAGACAGAGTGGGATAAAATGTTTCAAGAGCCACAAACTGAGCCGGAAAAAGTTTTCCTCATTGCTTGTTCAGTAGTTGTTTCTTCGGAACCTCGGAGGTCAGGTGGAATTTTATCGCTCCTTTATAGTGATGAATTCTAATATGCGACTTATAAAAGACTGTTTTTAGTCCCAACTTCTGGATATGGCTTAGAGTCATACGATTCGTAATGGACTCCATGCATGATGGTCAGGTATGTGACCTGGTAAATTTTACTTGAAGAAGTACGAACTCTTCAATGTAAATTGATTTTTAAGATCAAAATTTGCATGGATGAACATTAAAATGTTGCAAAAGATAAATTGGTAGGCAAAGAGTTTTGCACCAACCTTAATTCTTTGATCCATTCGATTATACTTAGCGATTACAGCATATCATAATAGTATGATGTCAATTGGACCTCAAGAACCACCTTCTTGAATACGATTCTAGAAGAGGTAGTATATTTTATATTCACCTGTGGGTTTGTAGATCCTAACTATCCTAAGTTAATTTGCAAGCTTAAGAGGATGTCTTAAGTAAGCACTAAAGAGTTGGAATTAGTGTGTCAATCATGTCATAAAATATTTCTCGATATCTCGAGGAATTATGTTTATACATGAAGTTTAGTGGGAGTAATATGGTTTGCATCAGTCTTATATGTCGAGACATATTGATCATTTTAGATGATGAAAGATTTTGGAGAAGTAGAATACATCTTTTAGATATCTGGATTTATGGAGATATATCTAAAAGGATATTAGCATTGAGTCAAAATTCTTATATTGATAAGATCTTTGACTAGTTCAAGGAAGTTGAACACATCATAATTGATTCCTTTTGCTTCCGCTGCGGGATCAATTATATACGCTATGATGTATACTCAATCCGACATTTCGCATGCTTTGAGTATGACGAAACATTTGCAATCAAATCCAATTGAGAGTCACTTGATAGCCATAAAGAACATCCTTAGTACTTGCGAAGGACTAAAAGATATGTTCCATGTGTTTGGAGTTTAAAATGAGTTGCGTGTAAGGGTTACAAAGACTTCAGTTTCCAAACTAATCAAGGTGATTTGAAATCACGAACTGGCTGTGTTTCATAGAAGATTTATCTGTTGGAAGAGTTCCAAACAGAAAATACTATTGGAAAGGTTCCAAGTAGGAGTGACATTTTCAGATATAAATGTCATGTATCCGCTGGAAGTGTTCCAGGCAGTTTATCATTGCGGATTTAACAACGGAAATGGAGTACATTGCGTCATATGCTGATGCATATGAAAGTAGCTTGGATTCGACAGTATTGGAGGGACTAGAAATAGTTCATATAGCTGTATATCCTATCCCATTATACTGGTAAAACAGTGGGAGCTACCTTTAGGCCAAGAGTCCTAAGTCTAGATTCAAACCTAGACACGTACTCAGAAAGTTTTATGTAATATGAGATTACGTAGACAAAAAGAAATAGCAATCAGAACGATGGGAAAGTTGCAAGTATTGCTAATCCATTAGCCATGGTTTTTGCAGGCTGAACATGATAGTCATGTCATTTCAATGGGGATTGAAATATGTACCTGAATTGCTAAAGATTATAAGATATGAAATTATTGATAGCGTATCAATTTTTCCAAATATTTGATAATCGCATTCATTGTTAGAGTTTCATTAAAAAACTCCTTTATTTAGTTTGACTAAATTTTAATACTTTGTTTATCCGAATTGGTTGAAAGAAAGTTGAACCCAATTCAAGTGAACAGGATGAACTTAGTGTTTTGTCCCTAGTCACTCATTTGAGGTGACGTCTCGAAGTGACTAGATTGTAAGTCGATCGATGGTTGGTTCAGCACCATGGGGTCATGG
>JAIUZE010034056.1:0-15888 GCA_022085475.1 Heliosperma pusillum | reverse complement strand
TAAACAGTACATGAGAAACTCTACTAGGCGACCCCCTAAGCAGAGATGGCTAGTACTTAAGCTGGCTCCATTCCCAAAGTGGAAGCAATTAGGCAGCCATGCCCCTGGCTTGGTATCAAAAGGGCCAAGCCAGTGACACAAAAGCTATCAAGCAGTGAACTTATACTCGTTAAACATAGTAAGGCCTATCAATGTCATGGTCCAAGATACTCAGTTAGAATTAGAATGGTCAAGACGCCATATACTCATAATTCTCTATGGGTACTTAGTCAACACGACACCAACCATATAATCAAACAGTCACGGGAAAACTTCCTATCATGTGACTAATTGCATATAAATCATATTCAAATATCATATCGCATCATATCTACTAAGGCTCATTCATTCATTCATTAAATAAAACCTTACCTGAAGACAAATCCCCGCCCCGAGTCCCGCGACGGGTCATCAGTCAAAACGGGGCTGACTAGATCTTAGTTTGACCAAACCCGTTTGGTCAAACCGGCTAGAAACAGAGTCTTTTCCACATAGACTTGAACATAAAATCAACATATTCATTACATGTTATTTAATAAAACTTCTAACATGTGAATTATTATATAATACCAAAACCCCGTTTGACTAAAAGGATATTAAATTAAACTACGATCTCGTCTTATAATTTCTAACATGTGAGAAATAATAATTTTATGAAAAACCTTTTTAATTAAATATTTTACATATTAATATTTCCCACTTGCTAAAAATTACAAAACACGATAAAAATGACGATAACTCAAAAACCGTCACAAGTCCCAAAGTGGGACCCACGGGCTGAGTTTGGGCCGGACCCACATGGGCTTGGATGGGCCCACGGCCTGTTTTGGCTAAAATGGCAGATTTTACAACTTTTACTTAAACCGTTTTCCTAATATTTCCCGCATGCTTTAACATAATTAAAACCCGTCAAAACAACAATTAAACAATCAAACATCGACACAACCCAAAGACCAAAACCCGGACCCACCTTGACCAACCCAGACCGGGTCTGAACCGGCCTGGACCGGTCTGGTTTGGTCCGGTTCACCACCATGCCCACGGTTCACTCCACAAACAACACCAAATTAATTCCAACATGTTTTTAATTATCAAACAACCATTTTAACCATCCATCATACAAAAATCATTATTATGAAAAATCATCCAAATTCATCAAGAACACTAACATATGAAAAAATTTCCTAAACAACATAAAATCATAACTTAATAAAAATCATCAAAATTTATCAAGAACACTAAACATATTATAAATTCATACAAAATCATAAAAATCATAACTTATGGAAAATCATCAAAATTCACCAAGAACACTAAACATATTAAAATTTCCACACAACCTAAAAATCATAACTTTATGAAAAATCATAAAAATTCATACAACATAATAAAACAACTCCTTATCATATTACTACCAAAAATTCCATAAATCATAAAAACATGAACTAAAACAAAGATGAACCAAAAACTAAAGAAACAAAGGCTAAAGCTATGTTACTAACTAAAACCATAAAAACCATAACATGAACCAAAACAAAAGCCTATGTGACATTAATTCGTCGAGTAAAACGGAATTGTTACCTTAGCTAGCAAACCACTTAGCACCAAAATAATAATAAGAAGTATATAATTAAGAAACCCTCCTACTAATCTTCACCCAAAATATACGAGTCTCCCAACTCGTCTTCAAAATCTTCCCCTATCAGAAAAGACAAGAAAACATTATTAGAACTAAAAATATGAATTTCCATAATTAAAGTGTTGAAAACGATTTTACCGGAATTGAAATAAAACCGTACGTGAAGATGGGGAGCGAAGAGGAGATCCTAGAAATATAAATTAGGACGGATTTAATTAAGAAATGAAGGATTTATGAAGGTTTTGCTCAAGAACGATGAAGAACAAATGATGAACGACGAAGAACACGAAGAACGATTAAAGAAAGTGATATTTTGATCTTTATTTGATTTGTTGAAAAATGAAAAGTTGTTAGTGAGTAAGAGTGGTGTGGTGAGCCGTGTAAATATAGGCAAAGATGGATGTCGGGTTTTGAAATTATTGTTACGGAATTGACTCGCGATTAATAATTATTTTACGTTAATCGATTAAATATAATTCGATATTAAGATAATTAAATTAAATATCAAGATATTATGTTATTATAATCAAAAGAAAGACAAATATCTAGTCCTATTAGAGGACCTAGAAAACCGTGTGGTATGGTGACTGTCGGATCAGGTTTGTAAACGATTTGCGTAATTTTCGTTAACTGATCGATAAAGTTAATAAATATCTAGATATTTTGATTAGTTTAATCAAAATAAATAAAATATCTAATGGTGAGTGGAAAATGATGACACGCGCGTGTGACTCATGCCAAAGTCGAGTTTTGAATTTGTTACGAGATTTACGATGAGTCGGGAATAGTTAAATGACGTTCGGTTAAAACCGTAACGTTATTCTTTAAATTCCGAATAAATTCAAAATAATTATATTAAATTATGCTAAATCTTAATAAATCTAAATAAAAATAAATCAAAAATATTATTTTTTTAAATAAAATTTCGGTCTTCAAACTTATGAGGCGAGTCGGGAAAAAGTCAAAGGAAGTCAAAGTTGACTGAAAAGTCGAGAAAAGTCGAAGATGACTTAAAAGTCAAGAAAAGTTTAGGACGACTTAAAAGTCAAGAAAAGTCAATGACGACTTTCAAAAAGTCAAGAAAAGTCAAAGACGACTTAAAAGTCAAGAAAAGTCCAAGATGACTAAAAACGGTCTTTTCATGAAATCTCTCAGAAATTCCAAATACGAACGCGGAATTTCAAAATAAGACTCCGAACAAAAATTCCTATTTTAAAAACTTAAGTTCTACTGAAAAGTGTTAGTAAATATTTTTACTAGAAAAATTGGTATTTTTTCGGGTTGTTACAATTAAGATAAGAAGTAGAGATAATAAAGCAATGTTTTAATCAAATTAACTATACTAGAATACAATTAAGCTTTTATGCTAACCCATCCCTAGAACAAAATTGCCTATGCATTATTAACAAGAAAATTAAAACTACAACTACTAGATTGAAGACTACTAACATGATAGATTATATAGGGAATAGATTATAACAACAATGATAATAACCATAATGAAAATGAAGACTAAAAAAAGAAATAATAAGGACTAAATTTAAGTGGTAAGATCATAAGATGAGAATTTTATTTAGTCTAACTATGGTGATAGATATTAACAACATTGATCAAAAGTGAAATGCAAATTGCATAACTGAAACAAGATACTATAAAGCATAAGATTAGAAATTACCAATGGAGTTTAGGAAATAAGAAATTTAAATAAAAGGATTCCTTACAAGAAAAATAGAGCAAAATAAGAACAAGAACTAAGAACAACTACACTAATGTTTTTTGTTTTTTAGTAAGAAAGAAGAAGAGATGTTGATCATGTGTTCGATGATGAATATGGAGGTGTTAGACCCCTCCTTTTATAGCTGCTCAAGGACGTCGGTCATTCAATCCTCATCATTATATCCATCAATATATCAATAAAGATCGAGCAAAGAAACCGACATGTGACTAGAATACTACGTCCTCGATCAGGCTTCGCATCCCCGATCGGGGATGTCATGTCTGTGGGAAATAACAGTTTACTTCCCCTTTAAATTTAGGATTATAACAAAATTATAGAATATGAATTGCGAGTCATAAATATGAAAACGATATAAAAATAGACAAAACGAATTGAACCTTTGGTGCTAGCAAAAGGCCTAAGAACAGATATCAAAGCTGATATTCTCCTAATCGTCGCACCCAAGATTGATCGAGAAATGCCCTTGTATTTGCTAGAAAATTAGAGAGAAAGAGTCTGTATCTTTTTCTTGTGATGTGAATTAATGATGATTAATTAGAGAGTTAGAATGAGTAAAACTCCTCCCATATACTCCCTATCACACGGCACAAAATAGGAGAAAAATAAGGGATATTTTTCTCTTATTTTGTTACCATTTTGACCGAAATTCCTCAGAGTAATCTGGACTCTTTTTCGGTTATATAGCTTCCATTTAATATAATGTTATACATATTATATTTGTCTAATATGTTGTCATACATTAATAAGGTCCATTACAACATTTTGCAGTGGATATATTACCATAACAATTATTATGACAATCGTATAATATATACTTCAATTATAAATATCGGTATATTTATAATCCTGCTAATTAAATATAACGGTTTATGTTTAATTACGAATTAACATTTTAATTCGTTTAAGCTCCCATTATATACTACAACTAAATATAACATTTTATATTTAATTACGAATTACAGTTAATTCGTCTTAGCTAACATTATTTAATCGTTATTAAATAATTATATCATCATCACATTGACTAACCTTTTAGTCAAAAACACCGACTAACCTTTTAGTCATTTAATAAGGCATCAATGTGATTATTTTCTCAAATAATCACATCTCTCAAACACATCCTTTAGGTGTGACTTTTAGGGATCAGTTGATCACCGCCATCTGTATGACAATAACGTCAAACTTATCTAGCAAGCCAACCGTTATCGATAAACGTTAATCAACTGATTACAATACAAAGTATACCCTGGGAACCTATAGAGATTTATTTATGTTATTGCACTAACTGTGGAGAACACTGGCTCCAACAATCTCCTACAATGTCCTAGGTGCCTCTTCGTCTTCCTCCAAAAATATCTCATCTCACATCCCCATATGCCAAGCCCGATAGTGGATGTGTTCTCCGTCCTCAAGAACTTCATTGATTTTTGGCTTTGACTTTCATTGACTTTCATCTCCCCTACGGCATAAAAGATAATGCTAGGGCACGCGGAATCTCTTCATTTGAGCCTTTGTTTGATCCAATTCCTTCTTCAGGATGAGCCAATGCTACCATGCTACTATCATTTTGACGAGGACTTGCTTCTTATAGCCCTGAGTGTGAGATGAGTGCCAAAAGGTAGGAAAAACCGCAGAAACCGCAATATTTCCTGTAAGACAAGACAAAGCGCACAAACCTACTACAACACGGGATTAGCTAAAAAAAACCACTATAAATAGTGGAAATAACATGTAAAACCGAGCCAAATAAGGGGATAAAATCACACAAATATTACACTTATCAATGTGAAACTCGTAACGTGCCATAGATTTTTCATCTATTGACTTGTAATAAAAAAAAAATAATAATGAAAAACCTAGAGAGAGAAAGCTCTGAAATCAAGAACCCTCATCTGTGAGAATGACGGCGCTGAAACATCGTACTCCATCGTTTTCAGCACCAAAAAATCCCAAAAATAATTATAAAAATTTAACTGTTAATTCTAATGAGAAGAATAATAATAAGGATGTCAAACATAAGGGTCATATTGAAGAGGAAGCAAGGAGAACTCATTCAATCAATGATATGACAAGAAATCCAGTGCTTAATCTTGATGAAGATGTGAATCCTTCAGAAACTGAAGGCTGGAACCTTAGGAATGAAGGGAAAAATGTTCCGGTAATGGAGACGATTGTTGAAGATGAAATATTACCTGACTTGCTGCAATTTACGACTGAGGAGATTACACTAGAAGTAGATTTCTGGAATAATTCTGTTTATTGTTAAATAGTAGGTGATAATCCCCCTATAGAAGTTATTGAAGGATATGTTTATTGGGTTTGGGAAAAACTTGGTATTGATAGAGTCTCATATCTTGACATTGGTATCTTCTTAGTGAGATTCTCTAATTCTGATAATAAAACAACGCTTTTGGAGTCTGTTTATTATTTGTTTGATAATAAGCCAGTGATTATTAAACTGTGGTGTGTGGAGGTGGAATTGATTAAGGAGAAGGTGAGGACTGTTTCTGTGTGGGTAAGGATGTACGGAATTTCTCTGAAATTTTGGAGGAATTGCCAATCAAAAATTGCAGGATTGTTAAGAAAGGTTGTTCAGCTAGACAAGGCTACAGAAGAGAAGGTGAGATTAAGTCATGCTCGAGTCATGGTTGAAGTAGAAGTGGATCAATTTTTACTGGATAAGGTACGATTCCTGGATGAGAATGGTAAGCTGGTTGTTGTGGATGTTGATATGAGTGGAAACCAATATCATGTCCTAGCTGTAAAGGCATTGGACATGATGGATCACAGTGTAGGAAAGTTGCTGATAAAAGGGACAGTATGAATGGGATTGCTCCAAAGGCTAGAGAGGTGACAAAGAAGATTTGGAGACCAAAACAGGTTGAACACAAGGAGGAGGTGACAACTCCTATTGTGCTTAATCCTGTAGGTTTTTCACCATTAGCCTCAGCTAAGAGTACCCATGTTGTTAAACCCACACCAGCAAAGAAGATTATCAAGATGAACAGGCAAGAAAGTATGGTGGGAGTAAGATTATCAGGGAAGTTCAGTACTTACACATTTCTGGATGCCTTGAATAACAATGCTACACCTAGTGCAAGAGTTGAGGAAAGTGGGAAGGATCCTCCAGATCCTAGACAAAATGCATAGTATAGGCTTTTGAAATGTAAGGGGTCTAAATGAACTTAATAAACAGAAGGTGCTGAAGTGGTTTTTGTATAATAATGGCATAGGTTTATTTGGGATTTTAGAGACAAAAATAAAGCCTAGTAATGAAACTCATAACGAATTTACTTTTTGTGATGGTTGAAGTATCTACCAACAGTAGATGGCATAAAGGAGGGAGAATCTGGATCTTGTGGAACCCTAAGTGTTTTGAGGTTCTGTTTCTATATTACAATGCTCAATACATTCATATGTTGTTCAATCACAAACTGATGGTAGAAAGTTCTATTTGACAATGATTTATGCATTTAATGGGTTACATGAGAGAGTTGAATTATGGAATTTTTTGAAGAAATAAGCTATTAATTGTCAGATCCCTTGGTTGTGGACTGGGGACTTTAACACTGTCTTATCCCCTGTGGAGAGATTGCCAGCAAATTCTACTGATGCTGAGATAGAGCATTTTCAAGAGTGTGTTTTGATTTGTAATATGGAGAATATCAACGCCACTGGTGCCCTGTTCACTTGGAGTAACAAACAAGTCCCTACCGAGAGAGTTTACAATAGGCTTGATAGAGCTATGGGTAATCAGGAGTGGATGAAAGAATTTGGTGATCATAGTGCTCATTTTCACCCAGAGGGTTTATTTGATCATTGGGAGGTAGGAAGAGCTATAAATATTTTAACACGAGGGGTACTTCAAATATTTTCAAAGGAAGTGTGGAGAGTGTTTGGAAGATGTGTGTGTAGGGGACTAAGATGTTTACAGTGGTTAAGAAGCTTAAAACTCTGAAACCTGTGTTAAAACGTTTGAACAAAACTTGTTTTGCTGACATTGTGAATAATACAAATATTGCCGGTACTGTGTTGGAGAGAATACATATGGATTTAATTGAGAATATAGGTAATCTAGAGATGATTCAGAAGGAGATAGAGTTAGCAAATGATTTGAAGGAACTTATTTCTGCTAGGGATAGTTTCCTCATTCAAAAAGCTAAAATTCAATTGTCATTGGAGGGAGATATGAATACTTCTTACTTTCATCAAGATATTAAGAAGAGAGTGATGTTAAACAAGGTGATTCAAATTGCAAACAAGAATGGGTTGACTCATACTGATGGTGAAGGAATTCTGAATGCCTTCCTGGGGTATTATAAGAAGTTATTAGGAAGCCATACTGAAACAATTCCAGTTAGTCAGAATGTGGTAAGGAGAGGTAATTGTTGTACTGATGAGCACTGGAGAATTCTGAGTACTCCTCTAACAGTAGAAGACGTTAAGAAAGCTATTTTCAGCATTCCTAAATGGTTATCTCTGGGTCCTGATGGCTATACTAGCCAATTTTTTCGTGATGCTTAGAGTATTGTGAGAAATGAGAGTGTATACAGTACTATCTATTTCTAAAACCATTTGCTCGAGGCTTTCTATTGTTCTGCCTGATATCATAAGCAAGAATCGGGGAGCTTTTATTCAGGGACGTAGCATCCTTGAGAACATTCTTATTTGCCAAGACCTGGTGAGATCGTATAATAGGGGGCGGAGCTCTCCTAGGTGTATGTTTAAGCTTGATCTTCAAAAGGCGTATGATACCATAGAGTGGAAGTTTGTTGAGCAAATGCTGGATGCATTGAAGTTTCCTGGAAAATTCAAGCAGTTGGTGATGACATGTGTTACATCTACCTCATATTCCCTCAGTCTAAACAGTGCACAATTTGGTTATTTCCAAGGGGAAAGGGGGCTCAAACAAGGAGATTCAATGTCTCCTCTTCTCTTCTGTGTGTATTGAATACTTGTCTAGCGTGTTGAATTATGCAACAGAAAAATTGTATTTCAGGTATCACCCATTGTGTAAAGGCCTAAAATTGACTCATCTCTTATTTGCTGATGACTTATTGATGTTTTGTATGGGGGATGTGGGATCAATTATGCTTCTCCTGAGGGCACTCTCTACTTTCTCTTCTACTTCAGGTCTAAAAGTTAATTCTTCTCAACCAGAGGTGGTCTTTGCTAGAGTAGGTAGTAATCTGAAAGATGATATTATCCCGATATCAGGTTTTAGGGAAGGAAACTTCTCTTTAAATACTTGGGTATCCCCATACAACCAGGCACGTTAATAAGGAGTGATTGTAATATTCTGGTTTAAAGAATTGTTAATAAGGTGAGAGGCATTGGTGCTAGGAAGTTAAGTTATGCAGGAAGACTTGTGCTAATTAATTCTGTTTTTAATACTCTTCATAATTACTAGTCTTCTATTTTCATCATCCCTAAAGGTGTTGTCAAGAAAATAGAGGCTATCTGTAGAAAATATCTTTGGACTGGATGAACTGAGTTTAATAGAGTCCCATTAGTAGCTTGGCAAAAACTCTGTTGCAGAAAAGAAGAAGGGAGATTGGGGTGAAGGACTGTGGGATGTGGAATGTGACAACTGTTGGAAAGCTTGTTAGTTGGATTCATATCAAGGCTGATAGGTTGTGGGTGCTCTTGGTTGGTCATATTTATTTACAAGGTAAAACATGGGATGAGTATCAGCCTCCTAAAGACACTAATTGGAACTGGATGAATATTTCTAGAACTAGAGATAAATTGGATGGGGGATTTCAGAGTAATTAATAGATGCATGATCCTAAAGGTTACTCTGTCAGATCTACCTATCAATGGTTATGGGGATCACCTTCCCCTGTAAATTGGTGTGATGAAGTATGGGAGAATTGGATAGAACCAAAACATTCTTTTATAGCCTAGTTGATCAGACAGGAAGCCCTGAATACAAGGGTAAAATTGTTCGAGTTGGGATTGATAGGTAACAATCAATGTGTCCTTTATGAAAATGGTGAGGAGATGCATTCACACCTCTTCTCAAAATGCAGTTAAAGCTCTAGGATCATCAGTTTGCTGGAATGTTGGTTGGAGTTGAAGCTAGATGACAGAAGCATAATGTACACTAAACTGCGGCAAATAATCTGCAGGATGACAGTGGTTGTGTGTTGGTATGGTATATGGATGGAAAGGAATGATTGCATGATCAATCTTATGCTCAGAGTCCCTGATAAAGTAGCGAAGGAGGTGAGGAAATCAGTACTTATGAGGCTCAGGCAACATCAGGGTAGTTCTATAAGACTGGAAGACAAACTGTGGCTAAATAGAATAGGATTTCATAGTATTTGATAATTTCTTCTATTAGGCT
Organism: Heliosperma pusillum; assembly: GCA_022085475.1. Classification (NCBI taxonomy): domain Eukaryota; kingdom Viridiplantae; phylum Streptophyta; class Magnoliopsida; order Caryophyllales; family Caryophyllaceae; genus Heliosperma; species Heliosperma pusillum. Next base: position 6,123 of record JAIUZE010034056.1, on the reverse strand, counting down.
TCAATGGAAATAGTTTTGTAATGGATTGAATGATGTAAGTGATCATTATTAATGGAATAAACTCACATTTTACCAAAAAAAATGTGAAACCAGTATCCCCTAGATTCTTATTCATCTTGTTATTAGCTTTACTTTATCAAACCAAATCTCAATCAATCGAACGGACCTTGATAGAATTCACCCCATGACAACTTATTCAGCACCTCCCATTTTTGTGTGATCGACCCCTACTTATCTAATTACATTCATTTGTTGTTAGCCTAGACTAGCGTAATTATCTTTGATTTCGGTACGCGGCAACCCTGTCAAAGACGAGATAATGAGATGATTAATATTGATAGAAACGGTTACAATTAAAGTATCGATACCTTAAGGAAGAATCCAAGGATCTTCCTAAACATAATATTTCTTAACCATGATTAACTCATTTTCATGTTATTGTACGATTGTTGAGGTAAAAAATCTAGAACATTAGAATCTGAATTTTCAAAGTAAAAGTTTGTTTAACAGTTATAACATCCCACCTAGTTAGATGGGTTAGACTTTTTACCAGTCCCTCATTTTACTTTGTGAAATCGAAAATTTTGCCGTTTTAAGCAAGACTAGGTGAATTAATTATGGGCCCCGTTTAAAGGCCTCGTTCACACATGAATATAGTGGTGTCCGATTTCTTACAATAATTCTGGACCCACCACATAAGGGTTTGTATTAGACAAGATAGAAGCAACCCGACCCGATTCATCCGATCCGAAAAGGTTGACTCGAGTTCCGAAATTGACCCGAACAACACCCGATTTGTGTAACACCAAGGCCCTAACCCTGGGCCAGGAGCGGTCACTCACGGTAGCTCGCCATGTAGATGCCTCGTTTCTACACTTTCCGCCAACCACCTAGTGATGATTGGGCCGCATGTTTGTTACAGCGAAACGTTGTATGACAGTTCATAATTTCGTCGTCAAGTGATATCTCAAATACTTGTGTCTACCCCTTGGTCGTCATCTACGTGTCGATACGGTCGTTTTGACATTCATTAAAGTCATTTTGGAGTCCTTGTCAAAAAAACCACTTCATTTTCTATAAACCGTCTTTCAAAACCGGGTCTGAACGCTCGAAAATATTCCAGATATTTTAATATTTCAAAACTTATCCTTTTTGATAAAATATATCCATATTTTATTGAAGAGTATTCGAGATCTACCGCAATTCCTAAAAAGAAACGTGGAAATCTTATGTTTATGGTAGGAGACAACTCAAGAAGTAACGCAGCAGGTGTTGCGCCTCTTCCAAGAGTCGCAGTTCCTACTGCGGCACTTCCCCAGCTACATTTTCCAGTTTCCGGAATATTTTCTAGATTTCTTTCCGTGTTCGAGTTATTCCAAAACTCTTCGGATTTCTCCCTATATAAGAAGAGGTTCGTGCACACTTTCAAGGCACGTGAATGTTCCGCGTCTTCTTTCTCTCTCTTTGCATTCTAGACCTTGCTCTAAGCTTATTGACAACTACGTGCTTGATCAATCGACCACGTAAGCTCAAATCCTTCTACGTAACTGTCTCGTTTTGCATTGACCTACCAATTTGACCAACTCAACTTAATTAACCAACTTTAATCAATCAATTTCCTCTTTCGAGGGCACTTTCATTACATCGAGTCCGGCTATCGCTAAAAGACAACTTAGTTAACTCGTTTCGTCAAACATGTAAGTCTGAGGGTGTAATAATCTCGTCTTGTACTTTATTTTATCTTTTGTTTTGTATAAATTATGTAAGATTCATGTCGGATTCATGTTAAAACCGTTTTCAAACCTTTTTTTATTATTAGTCTTTCATAAATTACCTTTTAACATTACTTCATATTTATTTATCTAATTCTCGACTTAGCTCTGATCCCCAATAGTCAATATTTGTAGGTTTTTGTCGTCTTTAATTCGAGATCGTGTCTTAAAAGGTTAGATTCGTTCATATCTAGTCCTTAGATCCGTCTTTAATATAGTTTAGCATGTTTAAAATCAATTAAATCACTTCCACATGACTTGTAGATCCGTAACAAACTGTAAATTACCAACGAGCATTAATTGATTGCGATTTTGGCTTCAGCCAGAACCCCGCTCAAGAATAGACGCACAAACCCTTGTGCCTCTTCCAGAGGACGCAATTTATGTTGCGCCTGTTCCGGGCTGGTTTCTGTCTCTGAACTTCCTAGTTCGCTTCGACGTAGTTTAAGAATCGACTATTAATCGTATTATCGTTGTTAATCTGATTCGTTAAATTCTCTAAATTCTTTTCTTTCTTCAAAATTTCTTTCAAACATATTTCCGACATAGATCCCTGGAATCCGTTGTAATCTTTATTCTTTTGTAATTTTAATTCTCTTGTAATCATTGTATGATTCTCGTCTTTTTCACATGCAATTGAATCTAAATTCTACTTCGACCTAATTGATTGCTAAAATACATGTCAACCGACTAGTCTTAACTCACATGCCATGATCAAAACTTGGATGTTGCATAGCATGCATAAAACTGACAACACATCTATAACAGAAGCATTTCTTTAACCATTAGTAGAGGCTGCTATCGAGGCGGGCGGGATTAAGTGTTCGATAAAAAGAACTTCCTAATACGTACCCTCACCCCTTACTCCAGATCTCTGTGAGCACCCGTGTTCATTGGTATCCACGAGAGTCATTCTAGACATAGAATGCTAAGGGTAATGAGTTCTTAGTGTTCATGTCATTACTTTGTGTCTTGACATGGCATAAAGTATTCGAACGGTTCCAACTTCCCAAAAAATTTGGTGGCGACTCCACAAACGCGTATTCAATACGACGCCACATCTCGCCTCCTCCTCGCCGAGGCACGTGATCGTGAGTCCTGTGCATCACACGCAAGGCTGTATACATTGCTCACAGGCCAGAGATCAACACGGGTGTTTTTGAGCGCATTTTGTCCTTACTGATACGCAACCCGAAAACCTTCCCAGGAGGTCACCATTCCTAAGACTACGCCCATCCAAGCACGCTTAACGGTGGAGTTCTTTTGCATGTATAATCATAAAACAAAAGTGCACTTTGTTGATATGAGTAGTAGTTTCAATCCCTTTAAGCACTAGTCATATTTTAAGTCTATCAATGGATCTTTTCAGGGGCACCCCACACATTGAGTATTACAATTTGACCCGACCCGACTTGAACATGACCTGAGCCTTCTTGACGCGTAAATGACCCGACCCGAAAATGACTCAATTCGAAACAACTCAACCCGAAAACGATCCGACAAAATATAACTCTAATTGAACCAAAAATACTCGAAATTGTTGTGAAAACTTATTGTGGATGCCCATAATTCACCTGTATTATGAATACCTTTAAGTGTCTTTCAATGTAGGATGTGTATCTAGACCAGTCCTTTTATTTTCCCATGACATAACTCCTATTCATATTTGTGTATATATACCCCATTGTACTAATAAGAAAGACACACATCTCTATCACATTCTCTATATATCATAACACGTTATCAGCATGTGGTTCTAACCGAAGTCACGAGTTAATTGATGAACCAATCTTTGGATTTATATCTAAAGGATCAATGATTGGTTTTCTAATCTACGGTTCTAAATTTAATTACATTTGCTATATTTATTTGTAAGTAAATTTAACTATTTTTAAAATTGAATTTTATTATCATGGCGTAATGTTCTATTTTAATATGCAATGTTTTTTTCGCTTTTAGTAATTTTATAGAATAATAGGATAATGTGACAACACCAAATTGTGTTGTGTCTAGTAGTACTTATTAGGGTCTTTTGTTTTGCTTTTTACGGGTCATTAGCGTTATTTTATGTTAACTTTAGTTTTAGTAATAATGTTATTATTTAGTAATTTGAGTCAATTTTGAGAGTCAAACCCGGAAGTCAACAAAAGTCAAACCCGAAACCCGAGACCCAAAAACCCGGAAATTGGAGTGGGCTAGCATTGAATCATCAAGGCAAGAAGACCAAACCCAATGGGTCAATGGAATTCAAGGCGGGGCCAAAAGTCCATAGGTCAACGAAAGTCAAGAAGGAAAAGCAAAGGGAAATCGGGCAGCACACGACGCAGCCTGCGTCAGCACGACGCAGCCTGCATCAGCACGACGCAGCCTGCGTCCTTTCTCAGCACGACATTTCTTCATTTCTCCGTCTTGTCTTTTGAAAGCCCACCTTTCAAGGCCCCTAGGTTTGCGGACCAAGGGTATTTAAGCAGAAATCTGAAGAGAGAGAAGGGAGCCAAGCATACAACATTCAACATCATATTTTTCCTTAGAAATTCTCTCTAGTTTGTTCTTCAACTTTGGCTCTTGTAATTGGTTTTATTTAGAAATGGGTTGTAATATGAAGACTATGGGTAGCTAATCCTTTCTTTGCTTAGTGTAATTTGAACAAGTTCTTCTCTTTTAGCATTGTAAGACCTTTTTAACCTTCCTTCTCTATTTAATTCCATTTTCTTATGTTTGAATTCCATTGTTGAATGAATTGTTGTTAAGACTAACCATCCTAGCAATTGTTTGTTTAATTATTTGCGTTGTCTTGATGAATTTGGTTAATTTGTCTTGGTATTTGTTGAAGCAACCTTGAAAGATTGTAACTTTGGTTTAAAAGTTGGAATCTTTTGAGTGGAATTTGGGTTGTTGTGTAATTAGAACATGGTTTAATGTTTTATTACATGATTCTAGCATGTTTCTTTGGTTTTGTGCTTAAAGCTTGCATCTTTATTTATGCTTATGTTTTAATAAGTATTGGTTGAGTTGTATTGGGTCATTTATGGATGGTTTAATTCATGGTGGCTAGTTCTTAGAAGCTTGTAATATATAATTAGATAGAGAAGAGAGGAAAGGAGGGGTCTTTACTTTGTTAATTGTGGGGAACTTGGGATAATTGCACTAAGTTGCTTCTCCATATTTGAATCTTTGAGTATTTAGTTGTTGGTGGTAATTTTAGACTTGATAATCAATTCTCATGAAAAACTTTCTCCCTATATGTTATCTACATGTTTTCCATTGTGAATATCATAGTTTGTAATTAAATTAAGCCTTTGTTTTAATTAGTGTCCTAATTAGTAATTAGTGTTTTGATTTGTGATTAGAGTCATTAGTTTTGTTAATTGATATTTTGTAAGAGTCTAGATTAGATTATTTTAGCATTACCGCTTTCCCTTGGGTTCGACCCTTTTCTTACCCTTACTACCCTTTTTATTTAGGTTGGTTTGAGTCTAGGTAAGGTTTTATAAATTTCTATTTGGCCTAGTTAATTTGCGGAATTAACGACACCGTATTTTAGCTCGTCAAATTTGGCGCCGTTGCCGGGGAAGGCAATATAGCTAAATATCCAATTGAAACTCTTGTTAGTGTCATACTTTGTTTAGATTGTTTTTCAAATATTTCTTTTTGTATTGTTTGTAGGTTACTTGGTGTTGAAGTTACTAATTGTGTGGTTGAGTTGTTTTTAAAAGTTTATGCCTAGGTCACAAGAGGGACTTGGTGACCAAGACATTGATCCATCCTCAAGTAGCATATCCAATTGGTTGTTTTCGAATCCCCTCTATAGGAGACCCTTTTGGAGGGAGCCTAGTGAAGAGGAGTTGGAGAACAATTTATTTCAAGAACAACCGGAGCAAACATTTGAGTCACCACCGAGGGTACCATCCCCATTGAACATCCTCTACCCACCCAATATGGAGGATAATAGAACGATTGGTGAGATCCGGGCAAGGAACTATGAGGAGCAACCACTATGTATCGCATATCCTCCCATGGGGGATGTAAACTTCGAGCTCAAGGAGTTCTTTGTCCATAACTTGCCTAGATTCCATGGAATGGTGGGGAATGACCCCAATAGGCACTTGGCCGAATTCCACATGATTTGCCAAGGGGCTATTCCCCAAGGAGTGACCGAAGACCAATTCAAGCTAAGAGCATTTCCGTTTTCTCTACAAGATGCCGCTAAGGAATTGCTCTTTTGTATTCCGGCCCACTCCGTCAGCACTTAGGTGGGTTTGAAGAAGAAGTTCCTAGAGAAATATTACCCGGATTCAAGGCACAATCACTCAAAGAAGCTCATCACTACCATTGAGCAAGATATGGGGGA
>JAIUZE010034048.1:0-16560 GCA_022085475.1 Heliosperma pusillum | reverse complement strand
GAATCACTCATTCAAAGACGACGACACAAGACGACAACTCTCACGGTAAATGAAACTCACTAGCATCGTGTACATGGCAAGTATGATTAAAAGGCATCCACGGGATAAAGCATTTCCCTGAACTCATACACGATGCTACATTTCGTATATGTAGACTAATTTCCTCCTGGTAGCACGACGATAATAAATATCTGGTCCTAGTCTAAACCTGGCCAGATTCTCGGAATAAACGTGTTCCGATTCGACATGCGATAAACGTTTCGCATCCAAGACTCGGTCTTACACATGACGCCGAGTACCCCAAATTCGGTAGATCAATTCACGAAAGAGGCGGAAAAGAGCTCAAGCCTCAGAACAAGCGGTACGCTACATGCAAATAACACCACCTCGCAAGTACACAACATTTGACGGCCGGGTCGATCAACGCATTGCGTTCAACTCCCAACAACGTCGTCGTATGCCCACTACACATGCATTTAAGCAGTAGGATACCCCTCCGTTCCGACATTCCAGCCTTACGAACGGGAAGGTAGCCAAGGGAATGAGAGTACAAAGCACAGACAAAATAGTGCTCAAACCGTAATCATTTGTAAAAACCGACTCAAAGGGGGACATACCAAAAACCGTCACAAAACATGTGATACAAGCGAAAGAAATATCATATAGCCAAAACATGAATATTATAAGTCACTACGTAAAATTATACGATAAACGAATCATGCGAACTAATATGAATTACGAGTTTTAGAGATTTTATAAGAAAAATACAGCCGTGTTCCAGGCCGGTGTGGAGGGAGGCGGCCGGTACCCCGGCTCGGAGCAGAACTACACATAAAAAGCAAGTTTGGAAACAAACTAAAACAAGGGTCCACTTCAAACGGTCATAACTAGAGTTCTAGATATGCAAATGCAGAAATTCCAAGTCAAATTGATTGCTTATTCTCTTACGGTTCCAACGAATGGTCACAAGCCCAAAACAAGCAAGTAACGAAGGAGATATGATCATTCTACGAAAAAGGGTCGGTGCAGTGAATTCCCAGCCGGCTACTGAACCGGAAGCCGGTCCTTCGGCCAGGACTACATTCTACCCGAGAACAACATACACAAGTTCAATCATTTTCAATTCTCATATTTAACTTCTATCAACTATCAACAATCAATAATCATCATCAACAATCATCAACTAACAACAATCATCATCAATAACTCAATCCCTAAGCTTACTAATCATATTATAAATACGAATTCTAACATAGAAATCATATAAAACACGTAAATGATATCGAGTAACCCTTCACCGTTACCTTTACGCGTCCTTAATCGATTCTAAACCTTCCTAGTCTCCACCTACATACAATTAGATAATAAAAGACGAATATCATTCACCTTGAGAAAGACGGATAATTTAAAAAGCGAGAAAGACGGTAATTTTATTACCAATACGGATAGAGGAAGGTAAGAGGGGAAGAATGAGACGAACTTACGTGAATTCCAATAAGAAACGAAGGAGATACGGTGATTCAAAGATGGATCAAAATTGGAGGCAAGGGTTTTTGATATTTGCTTAAGGAAGAAGTAAGGGTTTTGGTTTGTGTTGAATGAAATAGATTAAGGGAGTATGAGATATTTATGGGAAAAAGTCAACAAAAGTCAAACTCGCCTTAAGACGGGATTCTCATGGAATCTCGCGGAAATTCCAAATACGAACTCGGAAATTCTAAATTCGACTCGGAACATAAAATTCTAAATTAAAACTTAAATTTGCTGAAAAGGTTTCCGTAAAATATTTCTACTAGAAAAATAGGGTACATTTCCGGGTGTTACAAGAGATACGCGAATTGAATAGACAAAGCATGACATGGTAGATTAAGACCTAGTAAATCGCCTAAAAGCCTGCTAGACCATCTGATCTATGATTGTAATGAACACATCATTCTTACGAACTTACAATGAATTATTTGCATGTTCTAAATCCAATTTCATCAATATGTTAATCTACATGTATGAACCTACTTCCCTAGATTCTTTTCTTTATTGCATTGTTATCATTTTTATTATGGCATTTAGTAATTAGTGACAAACATTTGCCAATCGTACAAGGTAGAGTTCTAACCATAACTATTCACAAGTATCTCCCGTCTCCCCAAGATCGACCCCTTACTTCCCTAATTACATTAATTTGTTGTTAGCCTAGTCTGGGTTATTTATCTTTGATAAGGGTACGCGACAACCCTATCATAGTGGTTGCCCGATGAGACTCTATTGGCGATGCTCACTACCGACCCTTGGTATGCGGACATCGCAAATTTCTTATGCTCCAACTTCATTCCGGGGGATTTCAACCACCAAGCTAGGAAGAAACTTAGGTATGAGTCCAAGAGGTATGTGTGGGAGGACCCTTTTCTTACAAGCTCCTCATTCTACAAGCTATCCTACAAAAGGTATGAGTCCAAGAAGATGCAATGGTGGGATCTACCGAAGACGTGTCACACATGAGGAAGGACGAGCTATCCTACAAGCTTGTCATTCTACCACTTATGGAGGCCACCTATCTACCTCAAGAACTCAAGCTCGGGTCCTTCATTGTGGATTTTATTGGCCATCTCTATTCAAGGAGGCTTATGCCTTTGTTCACTATTGTGACTCTTGTCAAAGGAGAGGCAACATTGGAAGAAGAGATGAGATGCCCTTGAATAGCATCTTGGAAGTTGAATTGTTTGATGTTTGGGGAGTAGATTTTATGGGACCGTTTCCTACCTCCTTTGGCAACCACTACATCTTGGTTGCGGTAGATTACGTGTCCAAGTGGATAGAAGGTATTGTCGCTCCCACCAGTGGCTCAAAAGTGGTGACCAAGCTATTCAAAGATTATATTTTCCCAAGGTTCGGTGTCCCAAGAGCCGTGATTAGTGTTGGAGGTTCTCATTTCATTAACCGCACCATCTATGCTCTACTAAAGAAATATGGGGTTAGACACAAGGTCGCACTTGCCTATCATCCTCAAACAAATGGGCAAGTGAAGGTGTCCAACCGACAAATCAAAGTAATTCTAGAGAGTGTAGTGACAAAGTCTAGGAAAGAACGGAGCACGAAGCTCAATGACGTGTTATGGGCATTGAGGACCGCCTACAAGACCCCCCTAGGCACCATGCCCTACCGGTTGGTCTTTGCGAAATCATGTCACTTACCCTTGGAGTTGGAGCATAGAGCTAGGTGGGCTTTGAAGGAGCTTAATTACAACATGGACCTCGCGTGTAATAAACAATTCTTGCAAATGAATGAGCTTGATGAGCTTCGAATGGATGCCTATGAGAATTTAAAACTTTACAAGGAACGAACCAAGCAATGGCATGATTCAAAGATCGTGAGGAACGAAATCAATGTTGGAGACAAGGTCCTATTGTTCAACTCAAGATTCCAATTGTTTCCGGGAAAGTTGAGGTCTGGTTGGCCGGGACCCTTTGAAATGGTAACCGTCTACCCATATGGGTCATATGAATTGAAGAGAAGGCGGGTGAATGCTTTAAGTTCAATGTCCAACGGGTCAAATACTACTATGAAGGGCTACCGATTGAGAAAAAGAATAAAATGGATCTTGAAGACCCCCCTCTCTTGGGGGATGACTAGTTCTTAAACCCAAAACTCGGGTTTGGTGGAGTCCCCAAACAACCACCACTTTTTTTGAAAATATTGCGTGCATTTTAGATTAGAACTTAGTTACATTTGGATTCATGTTTCAACTTGTGCAATTTTGGATTCGGTGATGGGATCGCATTGTTTTATTGGAAGTTTGTGTTGTGAGAAAAGTGGGGCCCTCCTTTACTTAGCCTTCGTCCCGACTAGGTGAGTCAGTTTGAAAGCAGAAAAATCGAATCTCGGGGCTAAGTAAGGAAGGCGGAAGTCGATCTATAGGAGAAATGTCGAAAACAAGGGGAATTGTTGAAAAGACGAACGAAGAAGTCCAAGCCGAGTGGCCGGCGGCCGGTCAACCCAACCGGCTGGGAGTCGCTGATTATTTTTGGTTGTTTGAATGAGAAGAAAGGTGAAGGGGGTGTGAGCTTGTAAGTCGGCAGCCGGCTGTGACCACCCCATACGAAGAAAAATTAAAAAAAGTGAAGAGGAGAGAAGTTCCTGCAGGTCGGCCGGCAGCCAGTCCGCCGGCTACGACTCACATATCAAGGAAAAAATTGAAATTTTTGGAGAGGAGAGAAGCTCCAGCCAGTCGGTCGGCCGGCAGCCGGTTCGCCGGCTGGGAACAGCAGTGATGAAGAAAAATTTGGAAAAAAGGAGGGGGAGGAAGTTGCAGCCGGTTGACCGGTGGCCGGTCAGCTTGACCGGCTGGGAGCATCTGAAGGGCAAACGAAAAACGCAAAAAAATTTCAAAGGTATCAAGTGTGAGCCAGGTACCCGGCAGCCGGTTGGCCAGACCGGCTGGGATCCCCTGATCCGCCTATTTACTCACTTATTGCCTTCTTGTCCTCCTATTCTAATTCATTTTCTCAATTTTCAACTTCTCCCTCTAAACATTCCTTTCACTAAATCCTCCAAAAAATCACCACAACTCCCTTCTCACCTTCAATACCCACCTTAGTCTTAACCCTTAGCATTATTAACCATGTCAGCGGCACGAAAGAGAGCGAGGAGTGGGGAGCTAGCGAATGACCAAGCGGAATTGATGGCGAGAGCAGCCAGCAACGCGGGTCCCGACCCTGACTTTCCGGGGCTTGAATTTTCCTCCGTACCGCAAAAAGGTAAATTCGTTTTGTTCAAAAAACGCCCCCTCCACAACACTCGTTTCATTCACCGCGCCTCTATGTGAGCCTTAGGGTTAGATAATATTACTTTTGATATTTTTATAGGGGTGGGTATGAAGCGGATATACGACATCCATAACAAGACCTCTCCCCGCCTCACTTGGGAGTTTTTGAGCTCCGTACAAGTTGTCAAAAACCGAAACTTTTAGGTAGAATCCTTGCAATTACGGCTCCTCAACCGGGATTATAACCTCTCCCTTGAAGAATTTGCTAGACACTTTCATCTTGACCCCGCCCCCTCCCATAAACCACCAGAGGACTATGACTTGGGGAGGGTTTGGAAAGCCATTTCGGGAATAGATGAGGCGAAGGGGGTCAAGAGACCGGCCAACGTGGTTCACAATGCCCGCCATCCTCATTTGGCATCGGTTTATTGGTTTTACAGTTTTTGGGCGCGAAGAGCCACATAATTTTCAAACCCCAGACCTTAAAATTCTAGGGTCCTACCTCTTCACCCGACCCCATGCTTTCAAAGCTTGCATAGCTCACCATTTTGCCTTGCACCTTTCCCGGCTTAGCAACTCGCCGGCGGGTACCTCGGCGATGGTGGTCGGTGGCATCATAACCCATCTTGCCAAATGCCTCACCCGGACTTTGCCCGACATTAACTTTCTCATGGGGGACACTTACTTGAGCACAGATTATATCCAACATTCCTTAAAATGGATCAAGAAAAACCCCTTGGATGATAATAACTATTGGCAAGTCAAGGTGAGCGGGGTAGAGCGAAATTTGGTACCGCTTCCCAATGCACCAAAGATGAAGATCGTGAGGGATTCTCCTCACTACCTTCTCGAAATTGAGGCGTAACCGGAACAAGAGCTGACATAACCAAAGGCCCCCGAGTTTTCGGCCATGATCGACAATTGCCCACTACCTCCTCCTTGCAATACAATCAACCACCACCCTTCTTCCAAACCGGTACTTCTTTTGGGACCTTTCAACAAGGCCAAGGCTCTACTAGCCAACCTGCGCAACAATTTCCACTTTCCGACTCACCTATTGCGTTTATGGCGAATGTGAACTTGGGCGTTCAATCGGCCGTCGAGGATAGGCAAGAGCTTCACCGGAAGATCGATCGGGTCTATTACGACCAATCAGTGGCTCAGTTCCCCATATACGATGATTTTATGAGACGGGGATACAACCACCTATCTAGCCTTCACCCTCACTTCTACCTTACTCCCGATGGAGGTTATGCGACCCACGACGGCTTCGTAGTCTATGGTGATATTCGTGTCACCCAAGATTATTGGAGTGATACTATCTTCCCGCCCCCACCCACACACGACGAGGGCCATGAGGCCATTGGTACGGGGCTCCTCCACACACCTCAGGGGAGATGTTCTTCACGGGAGATGGGGCGGTGGTGGGTGAAGACCAGACTTTGAGTGGTGCTTTCTTGGGCGAACCCTCCATGCCTTTGAGCACGGGTGACTTTATCCATGAGGAAGAGGGAGGGAACACCGAGTCCGGTGGGGAATCCGAGTGAAGAAGGTTGGTGATGCTCTCATTTCAAAATCCAAAATGACAAGTATTATCCCTAAATCCAAATCTTTTCATGCATTTTACATTTCTGCATGCATTTAGTTACTTGTAATATATTTCCGATTAGGACATCTAGTTGCATTCATTTAGATTGCATTAGAATTTAATTATGTATTATATGGTCACATATAGGATTTTCATCCATGTAGGGTAGTTTGCATGCCTTTCTTATTTTTGAAAAAAAAAAAGAACAAAAACATGTTCATTTGTAGCACTTGGACATTGAGGACAATGTCTGGTTTAAGTGTGGGGAGGGAAATATCCATTTTTGTACATATTTGTAAATTTTTGTATATGCGTGATGAAAATTTCAAAGAAAATTGAAAAAAAATTGAAAAATCTTCAAAAAAAATCCAAAAATATTGCATTGTCTATATTTGTTTTTGTCTAACAAGTGATGTAGGCAAACATGAAGCATGTGAAACAATAGGAGAATAGAAGATCGCTTGGTATACTATTTCCAACTATTTTCTCCTTTGTCCACTCTTTTCCCTTATTTTGATTAATATGGAGGAGGACGGGAAATTGTTCATGAGGATGTTCCTTTTGGAACTTGTTGTGTGTTGCTTATGTGCTGCTTCTTTAGACAGTGTTGAATATCTATTTGATTGTTATTAGGAATTAGAATTGCATTCCGTCACATGTGAATAATTGTTTGTCGTTTTAATTTTGCTTTGTATTGAGTTTGTAAATATTTTGAACAAAATGTGGTCTAGGAAGGGAACATGATACCCTAATGATGAAATTGTCTTAACAGTGTCTTCCCCCTTCTAGTGGCTTGCACCTCTTTGACCTCCTTGTTAGACACCCGGGGAGTAGAGCTAACCCAAAGGCCATGGACCGCCTTGTGAGACCGAATAGACCGTAAGCTAGACCTAGGGTTCGACAAAGCTGCTTACGTGTGAGACCTAGAGCCTCCTTTAGACCGGTGCATTCATACCCGGTCTCCATAGGTCGTGAGTAGGCTCCTTGCATGACATGTCACATCTTCACGCACAAGTGTGTCGTTATTTCCTTAGGGTCGCGAGATGTATTCCTTTTTGTGTGCATAATTTGAAACAATCCGTTACTTATAATTTTTTTTAGCCTCACATTGCCATATAAGCCTAGTTTCAACCCTTTAGATTAGGACAAACTTTTGCATCCCCTTTGAGCCTTAGCCTTTTATTTGGCATTACTACAAATACCAACTACATCCCATAAACAACCTTCCTTGATCAAGAAATTTTTCACTTTGTTTTTGGTGTTTTGAAAAGGGAAATTCATGTCCTAGTTAGTGAACTCAAGCTAAGTTCACTTGTGTTGAAATTTTCAGTTTATATTTGGTCTTGATTATGAATAAAGAGGTTTTATAAAAGCAAAAAAAAAAAATACAAGAAAAACAAAAATGCAAAAAAACAAAAAAATCACCTTATATTTTCGTGTTTTGAATGAGAAAAACTCAAGCAACACTCCTTATCCATCGTTAAGCGAGTAGAAAAAGACGTTGCAAATAAATGGGTATTTGAAGTTTTTCCAAGTGAATCGGACTTTCAAGTTTGATATTTTCATTTGTTGTAATAAATTGGGAGAAAGTGAATTTTGGACAATTTCTTGATTTGTAACTCCACATCTCTATAACGGTGCTTGCACCAATCCCGTTTCGACCCACTACCTATCCCCGTAACAACCCTTGTTTCATTTTATGTGCATTCCCATCTTTACATCTCGTATGCGATCATATAGGAGAGGACTACACATTAGATTGCGGGCATGTCTAACAAGTCGAGTAGTTGAGTGGTTTTGGTTACTTTTTGTCACAAAAATCACCCGTTATGTAAATGAGTGACGAGTGAAAACCGTGAGGAAGTCGGTAGTCTAAGTCCTTTTAGTCATGGGTCATATTTGGTTGAATCTTGAGTCGTGCCGTGTTTGCTTTATACGGTTGACGTTGCTTCCCTATTGCCCGCCTTTGAATTCTTTTTATTGGCATTTGGGGGTCATACTCGGGTTGCTTGAGCCATGATTAGGGGGTTGACACCTCGTTGAGAATCTGAGACGGTATCTCCCGAACTAGACCTTTGGTTTTTGAAACGAAACCCAACCGCTTAGATGAGGAAAGTGGTTGTTTTTTTTTTTGTTGATGCATCTTTTATGTCGTTAACGTGCTTAATCTTAGGTGCATCTAAATATTTCCGCAAGCCCCCACTTGCCTTACAAGAAAGTATATACCTCATTGTATTTTCTTGTGAGTTGAAGGGACGGAGAAGGCTCGTTAATTGCCTCTCATCGGTTTTTTGTAGTTTAGTTTAGCTTAATTAAATAACGGTCTTCTTTTTGCTCACTTACTTACTCGGGGACGAGTAATGTTTATGTGTGGGGAGGTTTGATATACAATATATTTAGACCGATTCACCTCTTCATTCTCTTCTATTTCGACCTTATTTAATGCGTCTTAGCGTCGGTTTTATTGTATTTTGGTTATTATTACGCTTTGCTTTCATATCATGAATTCCCGTCTCATTTTATAGGAAATGAAGAAAGAATGAGACGGGATGAGAAGCAAGAAACCGTCTCTAAGCAAATAAGGAAGGGAAGAAATAAAAGAAGAAGAAGAAAGAAAGGAAGAAAGGAAGAAAAGGAGAGTGTAGAGTCAATTGATCGAATACGAAAGAGGGGGGGGGGGTGAATTGAGTATTAAAAACTAGCCCCACTTTTTCGTTTTATATGATATGTAATTAATTATTTGATCTTATAGATTAAAATCAAATAATTAATTAATCAAAGTAAGCGTAAGTAACGAAATAACGAAAAGTAAAGAGAGTAGAGAGAGGCACACGGATTTTTGAAGTGGTTCAGTTTCACACGTTGAAACCTACGTTCACTATTCTCGATTAATAATTCTTAGTACCTTTCTACGGATTACTAAAATTATCAACCCACTCGTATAATCAACTATGATTATAACTCAAGGTGAGTATCGCTAAATACTTTATACTATCTTACGTTAATAAGAAAGTACAATATAACTCACACAGATTCTCGTTAAAGAATTGTAAGATTATGTGATGTACTATTATCCAATAACGTATTTCACGCGAGTGATTGATAAAGATTGATGCACGACTCTTTTAAAAAACAAACACTAAAAATAATAAATATTTTGCTCAAGGTTCGCTTTAAAACGATTTTGAAAAATTCACTCAAAGTATGTATGTGTGTCGTGTACTTCGTATATTTCATAATTGAGATGGGAAGGAGTATTTATAATAGAAGCATAGGAGATCTAAAACCCTAGCTTAATATTTAAGAAATATATTTATCTTTAATATCTTAAAATAATATTTGCTTTATCTTTTAGAAATATCTTTATCTCAAAATATTATTTGCTTTATCTTTTAGAAATATATTTATCTTTAATATCTCAAAATATTGTTGTAAAGATATATTAGAATCCTACATTATGGTAAACAAGGAAAACAACCTATAGAGGCCGAAATACTCATTGTCACGAAACCCTAGGAGGCACAAACCTACGTTTACACGAAACCCTAGGTGGGCTTATTTACAAATTGAGATAGATTATATTAGAAACCCTAGGTAGCATGACAACCCATAAGTTTTATTACTAACCAATAGAATCGCATAAATATATTATCTATTAAAACTTTTGATAAATATAAAAATACTCTTTCACTTTTGAAAACATTTAAAACATTTATTTCCAAAATCATGCATCAACATTTATCATCCAAAGTTATAGGCAAAAGCTATAACTTTGAACCTAAAATCGCTCGAATGTAATAGTTACCGAATGACGACCTATACTATCTAATCTTCACAAAGATCTTCAGTATACGAATCATCTCTTCATCTTGATCACAAAGACCCTCCATTTTGAGTCTTGTGTTATTTGAGGAAGATCTTGCTTGAAGCGTTTTTCTTTAAAGTTATAACCAAGTAGCTATAACTTCGATGTAAACTTCCAAAGTTATTCCTGAAGTTGTTATAACTTTGTCTCACAGAACTTGTCAAAGTTATGCCTGAAGTTCTTATAACTTTGATCTTCATTCTCGTAATTGTTGTTAGCTATGATAAGACTAAAACACACAATTACACGCATATGATATATCAAGTAAAGCACATTATCAAGTAAACATATGTCATTATCAAAACTATAAAATAGGTCCAACAAATTCCCCCTTTTTGATGATGACAAGTCTCTTATGATTTCTCTTAACATTGTGACTAAGTATGGTTCCCCCTCAACAAAATACTCCCAAAGTTATAGCAACTTTGATCGCAAGAACATAACAACTTAACCAAAGTTATAACTTGAAAGACTTTAAGAGATAACGAGTCTTGACAAGGAGCAAGCTTAAGCAAAGATTCAAATCATATCATTTCTTCCCCTTCTTGGCATCATTGAAAAGACAGAACAAGGATATAAAATGACTAGAATAACATACTCCAAGGCAAGAAATAGATATGCAAAATACGCAATACTAAACGATTCATATCAAGAAAAATCAAATATCAAATGTCAATAAAAACTACAACCACAAGAAACATTGTTAGTGCCAAATGGGCCGAATAGGATAGTGTACAAAGCCAAAATGGGCCGAATGGATAAGTAGCTTAAGAAGCAGACAAGGTAAGAGAAAATCAAGGGGATCAAGGCACGTCGACACATGATTAGCTTGGGCGGTGACGCATACATCAAAGTTCCGAACCTTCAAAGAGTGAGCCTTAGTCGCATCATGAATAGTGTGCATACCTTCACGCATTTCCGAACCACTCTTCACCAACGCACCTCCTTGGCTAACCAAGAATTGCATCCGATCCCGTTGCCTAAACATCTCTTGTCGATTATCGACAACATTCCTCTCTAATTTGTCAAGTCAACCATCAACTCCCGTCATCCAACTCCGCAACTCCGCAACTCACCACTCACACCCGACCCTCCTTGGTCACGGGTGGAGCGAGAGTTCCCCAATGCTACGGTTTTGACAACTTTGTCAACAGCCGCATCAATTTTCTTATCTTGCGCATCAAGGCGCTCCATTACTTTTCCCATAAATACATCCAATTTTTATTCAAGCCCCGAAAAATCAGCCATCACACCGGTTTCACACCAACCGAACCACCTTTTGACATAAAAACCAATTCCGGACCACAAGCCTCAAATTTCATAAATTTCAAAAACGTATCACACATATCATCTTTCAAGGTAACACCATAACTACCCGAATCAACAACCCCTTTCGACTCAAGAACCCGAGATATCCACATCCCATATGGTAAGTCAAGGGTCGAATAAATTTCATCTTCGGTTATAGAAAAAGCAGTTTGAGAAATTCTAGAAAACACAAGGAAAGCAAGATTGACCCGGTTACCTTCCAACCAATTTTTCACCACCATCATCTCATAGCAAGCAATTTTATCCCGTCCACCCCGACGCGGAACAACCGTATTCCACAGAAAATTCACCATAAAATTCAATTTTTGGGACACATTCCCCGCCAACACACAACTAGATAAAGTAGCCCCATCATCAAAATACCGCTTCACCTCCAATTTAGCCGGGTCCGAAAGTTCGTCCAATGACGTACTCGGGTCAATTTTGATTCCATCATCAGCAACGAAAAACAGAGTACAGAAATCGGCCATGGTGACGGAAACTGGACGTCCATTAACCACCGCATGCAAAATTCCAAAAGTTAAAGAAACAGAAGCATAAAACTGAATTACCTCGATTGGATAAATCGGACCCGAAAACCGTGACATGCTTTCCCACTCTTGAAAAACCAAAAAATCGTTAAAAAATCCCAAAGCTTCATATTTTTTACACCATGCTTTTGGAAAACTACGACCTCCATGAATACCGTACTTAGCAACCCGGTTAACTAACTTTCGTTCATCTTTTGTTAAACGAAGGTTGTCAAGCCCGGATTCCGTTTCTTCAGGTGAGAAATCCCGAAACAGAGTCTGTGTAGACGCCTCGAGAACCGTGTTGTCGGTGTCCTTAGTTGCTTCTTCTTGTACTCTAGTCTTCCCCTTATTTAATCTACGTCTCTTAGTACCCTCAGGAACCGAACCCGACTCGGTTTAGGTCAAATTGGGTGTTTTTTATTTTGGTTTAGGAGAGTGATTAGTGGGAATGCTAGGTGTTGGAATTTTTGAGTTTGGGGTGTTGGTATTTTTGGATCTTATGGAAGCCATTGTTGCGAGCTTGAAGTTGTTGGGTGTTTTTTTTTTATTGTTGTTGTTGTTGTTGCCGTGAGGAAGGAGAGAAAAGAAAGGAAGATGGTGATGTGTGTTGATAGTGATAGGTATAGGTAATTATGAAAAGTGATATTGGGTTTTGGTATTTTGTAGGGGACACGTGAGGTGCCGGCTACTAGAGCCACTTTTTCCCTTTTTTTTTTGAATTTTGGTAGGATAGTAAAAGGAATTTAGGGTAAATATTTGTGAGATATGGTAAGGTATTGTTGTTGGAGAGTTTCGGCCAACATGGGATTTATGGGAAGAGTTTTGATTTAATTTGGAAGGTGAATAAGATAGATTTTTGGCAAATATGTGGTCCATAATTCAATTTCCATAAAATACATAATATGCAAGATACTCACGTAAAATATATAATATTAAACATAAATATACTAGCAATGAAATACGCGGACACACTCATACAATCTCGTCTTATTCTAACCAGTCACGCAAGTTCACAAAATAAATATGACGAATTTAATTGCTACTGATTAAACCAATTTCCAACCGCAAAATCTAAAAACGTCTTCTTGCTAACGCCTTTGTTAAAATGTCAGCCCATTGATTTTCAGTACTACAAAATTCGAGTTTGATGTTGCCCTTTTCTACATGGTCACGTAAAAAATGATGTCTAATGTCTATATGCTTAGTACGAGAATGCTGAGGTGGATTTTTAGAAATAATAATAGCACTCGTATTATCACAAAATACAGGCATACAACCAACATTAACACCATAATCACATAGTTGTTGCTTTAACTAAAGTAGTTGAGAACATAACAGTCCTGCAGCGATATATTCGGCTTCTGCAGTAGATAACGCAACCGAATATTGCTTCTTTGAGCCCCAAGTAATTGTGCATGGTCCAACAAACGTAGCAAATCCAGAGGTACTTGTTCTATCTAATGAACATCCTGCATAATCTGCATCTGAATATCCTACTAGATCGAAATTACACTCAAGTGGATACCACAAATATAAATTAGTTGTACCAATCAAATATCTCAAGATACGTTTAACTGCAATCATGTGTGACTCTTTAGGACAAGATTGAAATCTAGCACAGACACATACGTTGAACATAATGTCAGGTCTACTTGCAGTTAAATATAATAAAGAACCAATCATACCTCGATATGTAGTCTCATCGACACACTTACCATTTTCGTCTAAGGTCAACTTTTTATCAGTTACCATAGGTGTGTCCATTGGATGAGCGTTCTCCATACCAAATTTTCTGATTAGCTCCTTGACATATTTTTGTTGGTGAATCTATATTCCTTCCTTAGTTTGTTGAATTTGCAATCCTAGGAAGAATTTCAATTCTCCCATCATGCTCATTTCAAATTCTGAGGTCATTAGATTTGAAAAATACTTAAGAAAGCTTACCTGTTTCAAATTCCTTCCTTACTTGTTTCAAACCATATAAAGCTTTATCGAGTTTAAAAACATGGTTTTGAAATTTGCTATTCAAAAATCCGGGAGGTTGTTCAACAAAAACCTCTTCTTCCAAATATACGTTAAGAAAGGCAGTCTTAACGTCCATTTGGTATAGTGTCATTCCTTTATGAGCTGTGAAGGCGATAAGCAAGCGAATAGCTTCAAGTCTTGCTACTGGTGCAAATGTCTCGTCATAATCAATCCCTTCTTGTTGATTATAACCTTGAACGACCAATCGAGCCTTGTTGCGAACTATAACTCCTAAATCATCCAATTTATTTCTGAATACCCATCGAGTATCAATCAAAGTTCGATTTGAAGGTCGTGGCAAAAGGTGCCAGACTTTATTACGTTCAAACTGTTGAAGCTCCTCTTGCATTGCTACAATCCAGTCGGATTCAGCAAGTGCTTCTTTGATGTTGGTAGGCTCTATGGTAGACAGAAAAGAATAGAATGAACAAAAGTTATTTAATGTTCGCCTAGTTTGAACTCCCTTGTTCAAACTTCCTAGGATACTATCCATAGGATGAGAATTCTTATATTTCCATTTCTTAGAATTTCTAGGCTCATCATCATCCGATGAACTTTCACTTTCCTTAAATGATTCAGAGCCAAGATTGGTTCCCCCTGAGTTGGACTCTGGGGTTGTAACACCCGCAAATGTACCCTATTTTTCTAGTAAAAATATTTTACGGACACTTTTCAGCGAATTTTAGTTTTAATCGTAAATTTAATTTTCCGAGTCAAATTTAGAATTTCCGAGTTCGTATTTGAAATTTCCGCAAGATTCCAAGAGAATCCCGTCTTAAGGCGAGTTTGACTTTTGTTGACTTTTTCCTTACATAACTCATACTACCTCCCTTAACCTAGTTCATACACAAACACATTTCAACTTTACTTCTTCTCTAAGAAATCAAAACCCTTGCCTCCCTCTTTGATCCATTCTTATAATCATCGTATCTCATTCGTTTTCCGCTCAAATTCACGTAAGTTCGTCTTATTTTTCCCCTCTTATCTTCCTCTATCCGTATTGGTAATAAAATTACCGTCTTTCTAGCTTTTCAATTTATCCGTCTTTCTCAAAGGTGACATATATTCATCTTTTATAATCTAATTGTATGTAGGTGGAGACTAGGAAGGTTTAGAATCGATTAAAGACGCGTAAAGGTAATGGTGAAGGGTTACTCGATATCATTTACGTGTTTTACATGCTTTATATGTTAGAATTCGTATTTAGAATACGATTAGAAAGCTTAGGATTCATGTTATTGATGATGAATGTTGTTAGTTGATGATTGTTGATGACGAATATTGATTGTTGATAGTAAATAGAAGTAGATTATGAGAATTGAAAATGATTGAAAGCTTGATGAAGTTCTCGAGTGAACTGGTGCTCCTGGCCGAAGTACCGGCTGCCGGTCCAGTGGCCGGCTGGGAATTCACTGCACCAACCCTTTTTTGTAGAATGATCATATCTCCTTCGTTACTTGCTTGTTTTGGGCTTGTGACCTATCATTGGAACCGTAAGAGGATAAGCTATCACCTCGACTTGGAATTTCTGCATTTGCATATCTAGAACTCTAGTTATGACAGTTTGAAGTGAACCCTTATTTTAGTTAGTTTTCAAACTTGTTGTTTTGGAGAGGGATCTATGTTTCTTATTTATTATGCTTCTTAAACTTGGTCTAATGCTTATGTATCATGTATTGATTCATGTTTATCATATTTACATTTATATAATGCCCTATTCTCATGCTTGGTGACGGTTTTTGGTATGTTCCACTTTGAGTCGGTTTTTACAAATGATACAGTTTGAGCACTATTTCGTCTTGTGCTGTTGTACTCTCATTCCTTGGCTACATCCAGTTCGTAAGGCTGGCCTGGAATGGGTTTGGATGGTGGAATGGAATGTAGGAGGAACGAGGAGGTATCCTACTGCTTAATTGCATGTGTAGTGGGCATACGACGAACGTTGTTGGGAGTTGCACGCATTGCGTTGAATCGACCCGGCCGTCAAATGTTGTGGTTGTACTGCGAGGTGGTGTTATTTGCATGTAGCGTACCGCTTGTTATGAGGCTTGAGCTCTTTTCCGCCTCTTTCGTGATTTATCGAACGAATTTGGGGTACTCGGCGTCTACAGTTGACCGAGTCTTGGATGCGAAACGTTTATCGCATGTCGAATCGGAACACGTTATTCCGAGAGTCTGGCCAGGTTTAGACTAGGAACTGTATTATTATCGTCGTCCTACCAGGAGGAAATTAGTCTACATATACGAAATGTGAATCGTGTATGCGTTCAGGGAAATGCTTATCTCGTGGATGCCTTTTAATCATACTTGCCATGTACACGGTGCTAGTGCCTTTCATTTACCGTGAAATATGTCGTGTTTGTGTCGTCGTTCTTGAATGCGTGATTTCATGACTTATTATTCATGGTCATTGCATGATTGGGCATCGTCTATGTATTGGTATGTTTGAATGGATGATAATATGATGGATTTATTGTGATCA
>JAIUZE010034046.1:0-13714 GCA_022085475.1 Heliosperma pusillum | reverse complement strand
ATCGGATAATGTTGCATTCATTGGTTCAGTTTTATTTGTAAACTCTTTTATATTAGTTTTGACTAAATTTAATATTTTGTTTTCTCCGATAGTTGTGGGGACCCTATTCTATGAATAGGACGAACCTTAGTAATTTTGTCCCTAGTCACTCTAATGATGTGGACGTCTCGAAATGACTAGATTATAAGTCGATCGATGGTTGGTTCAGCACCATGGGGTCATGGAGATGACTGGTCGTTTACATAGACAGACTGTATGACACTCTGTCGGACGGTGACATTGTAGAGACCCTTAAATCAATTATTTGATGCATGGTCGTGGCAGGGTCTTCTATCTTATTCCTATAAGTCGATTCTTTTTGACTGGCGACCGTCTATCTGAGTCAGTGTAGTTTCCGATTTGTTTTGGTTGATGTTCTAGGTCGTGCCGTAAAAGGAGGCCGATGAACTTCTTCTGGATCATGGTGATCTGCATCATACAGAGTAGATGGATCAACAGGAATTGTCCACCCACGTTGGGTAAAAAACATCTTTAGGCCACTCGAGGAGAAGTTACTGTAAATGCGTGGCCACGCTCGGAAAGAGATCTATGGTAGATTTTCCGGTCAGACAGTTACTCTCCCTATCGAGAAAACCACTCTAGAGATTGTCAATCGCAAGTGCGACCTGAAAGACACCTTGCGTTGAGTGGGAGATGTGATAAAGAGACAAGAGAATTGGTGACGCACACTTGTGTCAGACAAGTGGGAGATTGTTGGAGTAGGTGTCCTCCATAATAGTGCGCCACATAATAAATCTTATTAAGGAATATAATTGGGATATTTTTTGACTATATATATGATTAGTCAGTTGATTAACGTAAATCAATAACGGTTGGCTGACTAGAGTTTAACGTTATTGTCGTTTGACGGCGGTGATCAACTGATCCCTTTCGGTCACACCTAAAGGATGAAATCCAAATAGTAACTAATTATTTGTATACGATACAGTTAATTAGTACATTACATATATTCGATATTTACGAGAGTTAATTGTTAGAAATTGAGTTAAGAACTCAATTCGATTAACTTATTTTCAATTCTACGATAATTGAACTAATAAATTTTATTCGTATTTTAATACGATAAATAAGATTTAACTTAGTAATTAATCGTTAAATTACTAAATTAGTTGAGGTTTTGAGATAGAGGTAATTAGTTAATTATATTTACAAGGAGTTGTAAAATAAATTAACTAAGCATTGTGGGACCCATTTTATATTGATATAATGGTAAAATATTACTTAAAATGTTAAGTACATATTATTTATTTAATTGAGTCATATAATTGTTATATGATCAAATTAACACTTAATTATACAAGATAATTAACCATATGATCAATAAGTATTTGTGAGACAAATATCAAAAATCAAAATGAACCTAACTAGGCCATTGTGGCCGGTTAGAGTGTAGTTACAATGGTGATGATTGTTGCTCTTGTTTATACTCTTTAGTTACTAAATGAAAGTGACATAACAAGTAGAAATAATCATCACTTGTTCTACAACACTCCACTCTAATGCATGTGAACAATTTAAACAAAATAATAGTCCATTGTGGACTATGTAATCCGGCCTCTTGGCCTATATAATGAACATTTGTGTTCATTTTATACTACTTCATTTTGTGCTTTGTTTTCTTACTTCTCTCAAAACCTCATATTCTTACTAAAACTCTCAAACACTAATATTTACTAAGTATTACTAGTGTAGTAATATAGTCATAATATTAGTAGAATAATATCTATCTTATTATCTAGTTAATAATAAGTGTAGATTATTTGGATTAATCTTGGTGCAACTTAGAGGAGATCTTCTACTTTGGAGATTATTTGCGTTCATCCATATTATTAGCTCAAGAACAACAAGAAGAAGTTCTTGTTGTGCCCTTATTTTTTCCATATCAATGTGAGGAAATTTCTTCCTTTTTATAAATGTCTTTATATTTGCATGCATGTTACATAGATCATTAAATACTAAATTAACAAGTAATTTAGCAACTAATTAGAGGAGTCTAATTAAGGTCTATGGACTTTCACACTTTACTTCTCTACTTCTTATCCTTGCGATCTAGGATGCGGATCGGCTTCTCTTCAAAGGACAAATTCGGTTCAAGCTCATGCATTTCCGCTTGGAAGACATGGCTTGGATCACTAATGTACTTCCTCAATTGAGAAACATGGAATACATCATGAACATTAGCCAAATTCGGGGGCAAGTCCAACTTGTAAGCTACGGCACCAATTCTTTTCACAATATCAAAGGGTCTAATGTATTTCGGGCTCAATTTACCCTTTACACCAAACCGTTTAACACCCTTCATCGGAGATACTTTCAAGAACACTTTATCTCAAACATCAAATTCTAACGGTCTTCTTCGGACATCGGCATAAGATTTTTGTCGGTCTTGAGCGGCTTTCATTCTATCACGAATGAGTTTCACATGATCAATAGTTTCAACAAGAACATCGGGACCTAAATCACGAATATCACTCAATTGATCCCAACAAATAGGACTTCGGCATTTTCTTCCGTAGAGAGCTTCATAAGGAGCCATCTTGATCGAGGCATGATAACTATTGTTGTAAGAAAACTCCACCAACGGTAGACTCTTTTCCCAACTAGATTGGAAGTCGAGTGCACAAGCCCTAAGCAAGTCTTCTAAACTCTGAATAGTCCTCTCGGTTTGACCATCAGTAGCAGCATAAAACGTAGTACTCATCAACAATTTACTACCCATGGCTTCTTGTAAGGCCTTCCAAAATCTCGAACAAAATCTCAGATCTCGGTCAGATATGATCTCCTTGGGAACACCATGATATCTAACGATCTCATCAACATAGGCTTTCGCTAGTCGATCTAAACTTCAAGAGTCTTTGATCGGAATAAATCTAGCACTCTTGGTCAAACGATCAACAATAACCCAAACGACATCTTTACTTCCAACGGTCCTTGGCAAAGCCATGACAAATTCCATGGAAATAGATTCCCACTTCCATAGTGGAATATCCAAAGGTTGTACCAATCCACCGGGCCTCTTGTGTTCGATTTTCACTTGTTGGCAAGTAAGACATCTTCCAACATATGACACAACATTGCCTTTCAAATTCGGCCACCAATATTGTAACTTCAAGTCTTTATACATCTTATCACCTCCGGGGTGGATAGAATAAGGAGAAAGATGAGCTTCATCAAGAACTCGCTTTCTCAAGTCAAGAGCATTAGGCACAAACAAACGGTCATGGAAACGAAGAACACTTTTGTCGTCAATCTTGAAGTCTTTAGCTTTTCCTTCTAGAAGTTTGGCTTGAATAGACTTGTAGGTAGGATCATCAACTTGGCTTTCACGAATCTCATAGAGGAAAATAGGTTCGGCAGTCATAGCACCAACATAATCAAATCCACGTTCCACGAATTCCAACTTCATCTTTCGAAACTCGGCACAAAGATCATTGGGTAATACCCACATAGCATTCAATGCATGAGAAGATTTCCTACTAAGAGCATCGGCAACAACATTTGCCTTCCCTTCATGGTATAGAAACTCAAAATCATAGTCATTCACCAATTCCAACCATCTTCTTTATCTCATATTCAACTCCTTTTGAGTAAATATCTACTTCAAACTTTTGTGATCGGTGAATATACGACAATGAACACCAATAAGATAGTGTCTCCACACTTTCCAGGCATGAACAACGGCGGCTAATTCTAAATCATGAGTAGGGTAGTTCACTTCATGAAGTCTCAACTGTCTCGAGGCATAAGAAACCACTTTCCTACTTTGCATAAGTACACAACCCAATCCCATCTTGGAAGCATCACAATAGACATCAAAGTCTACACCATCTTCAGGTAAAGTCAATACCGGAGCGGTAGTTAACCTCTTCTTTAACTCTTGAAAATCGGCTTCACAAGCTTCATTCCATACAAACTTGGTTTCTTTCTTCAACAATTGAGTCATTAGTCTAGCAAACTTTGAGAAATCTCTGACAAATCTACGGTAATAACCAGCTAAACCAAGAAAACTTCGGACTTCTCTAACATCGGTCGGACTCTTCCAATCCACCACAGCTTCAATTTTAAAAGGGTCTATCATCACACCTTCTTTAGAAATTACATGTCCAAGAAAAGGACACTTTAGGTAACCAAAATTCACATTTGGAGAATTTGGCAAACCACTTTTGACGACGAAGGACACCCAAAATAGTCCTAAGATGAATAGCATGCTCTTCTTCGGTCTTGGAGAAAATAAGGATGTCGTCAATGAACACCACAACACACTTGTCAAGATACTCACTAAATGTGCGGTTCATTTGATCCATAAAAATAGCGGGAGCATTAGTCAATCCAAATGGCATCACCTTGAACTCAAAGTGACCATATCTTGTAATAAAACCAGTCTTCGGTATATCGGCATCACGAACGGGAATTTGGTGATATCCGGATCTCAAATCAATCTTGGAAAAAGTAGAAGCACCCTTTAGTTGATCGAACAAATCTTCAATTCTTGGCAAAGGATACCTATTCTTGATTGTAATTCGATTCAACTCACGGTAATCAATACAAAGCCTCATAGAACCATTTTTGTTTTTCACAAAGAGAACGAGAGCACCCCAAGGCGAGGCACTTGGTCGAATGAAACCCTTTTCAATCATATCATCAAGTTTATTCCTTAACTCTTTCTATTCGGTTGGAGCCATACGGTAAGGAGCTTTGGCTATGGGTCCGGAACCAGGTACAAGATCAATGGAAAACTCAACATCATGCTCGGGAGGGATCCCGGGCAAGTCTTCGGGGAATACATCAACAAATTCACGAACTATAGCCACATCTTCAATCTTTGGTAAGGAGGTAGTTGTAGAAGTCACAATACAAAAGTATGCTTGGTGACCCTTTCTTACCATACTCACCAACTTCATTGCAGAAATCAAAGACACACCTACTCGGGAATGAGATCCCTTATGGGTTATTCTAACTCCTAAAGGACTCTTTAAATAAATCTTTTGATCTCTACACTCGAATCTAGCATGGTACAACGCTAACCAATCAATACCTAGGATTACATTGAACTCTCCTAGGGGAAACTTAAGGAGATTAGCGGGAAAGATAGTACCCGCAATAGATATTGGAACATTTGGATAAAGAGTAGAACAAGAGATAATTTATCCCGATGGTAAGGATATGGGAGTATCCTCACTAGATGTAGGCTCGATAGATAATTTATTAGCATAAGTTGAAGACACAAAGGACATAGAAGCACCGGTATCAAATAGAATAAGACACGGTTGCTCTAAAATTGAGAACATACCCGTAATTATCTCCGGATGAGCATCGGCTTCGGCTCGGCTCAGAACGAAGATAGAACCCTTACGTTTGGCAATTGGAGGAGGCAACTTCCGACCGGGGCAATCATCATAACGGTGACCACTTTTTTGGCAAAAGAAGCAAACGTAAGGTCGGTTGGAACAAGTTACACCAGGGTGGTGTGGAAGTCTTCAACGATTACAAAAGCGACCTTGAGCTTGAGCTTGAGGAGCATAAGGCCTATGAGCCACGTTAGAAGTAGCTCGAGGAATGAAAGGAGCGGGAGCTCTTGTATTTGCATTTGGGGGAGGATTGAATCTCCTCTTGTTGGCATAAGAGTTGGAGGACGACGGAGTAAACAGCCTCTTCCCATAGAAATTCGGCTAAGGAGTGAAGGAAGGAGAGGGATTCTTCATCATTGCTTCCTCTTTGATAGCCCTCATAGAGTTTTCGGCCCATAAAGCATCATCATACAATTCTCCAAAGGAAGTAGTATTTCTCCTCACTTTGCTTTGGAGTAAGGCACTAAGCTTGTTACGGTAGTAGAAAGCTCGGTCTTCATCATCCTTGATGAGCCTCGGTGCGAAATGAGCAAGCTTGTTGAATTGTGTGGTGAAGTCTTGAGCCGTCAAGTCACCTTGATTGAAATCAATGAATTCCTTTAGCCTTTGTTGCTTGAGCTCCTTAGGATAAAATCAGCCTTCAACTAGAGCTTTGAAACAAGCCCAATTGAAATCGACTTCAAGAGTAGCGGTGGCACTAGTAATCACCCACCAATTATCGACTTCCCTTACAAGGAAATGCTTAGAAATCCTTACCTTGTCCTCTTCACGGACTTGGTATAAATCAAATTGCTTTTCCATCTCCCGGAACCACTCCTAAAGCTCGGTAGGGTCCGGTTCTCCACCATACGACACGATCTTACTTCTAGCAATTTGGCTAGCCACCCAAGCATAGCCTCCTTGATGATTGTCTTCTCTACGAGGAGGGACTTGCTCGGCATGAGCATTTGCCGCATCTTGTTGATTCTTCAACACTTGCGTAAGAGCTTCTAGCATAACGTTTTCTACTAGTCAAGGTCTAACCATCTTCATAAGAAACAAAACAAAACAAGTTAATCCTAACACTTAGCATAAAGAAATAGACTACCAAGTAAAATCCTTAACTTCTACCCGTCTCTCATTTATTATTTCAAGGTCAAGTAGTTTAAGTTTAGGGTTTACGTGTGTGCGTCAGGAGCGTTAAAGCTCTGATACCAACTGTGACAACCCTCGCGAATGCGGAAATAAAATATAACAAGTATGTGATTTGTATAGCAAAAAAAATACGGTGTTTTTAAAAGTGTTTACATGCTAAAGGAAAGGTACGAGGAATATCAAATAATTACAAACTTAAAGTATAATATACTACAAGAGACAAAGTCTCTCAAAATGTTAACAAAAGACAAGGTTGTTTAGCAACTAGCTAAGGAGCGTCTAGAGGTGAATCATCCAGCCCAACGCCCGCTAGCTCACACTCGAACCCAAAATACATAAGCAAAATCCATCCAATCAAGCAACCTGTTCATGCATGAAAAACATGATCACAATAAACATACTTAAACGGTGATACGAAAGTAGAAGCATGCATATATAACTATACATGTGAAATACGAGAAGAATAAATAGGCAATTCAATATGTAAAGATATAGGTACATGAAGTACAAAACCGTAACCATCATATTATAGATAGACTCGGGGAACACACTCTTAGGCAACCATACACTCACTAGGGCTTGACTCTCACCGTTAGCGGCATAAGTTTGATAAGATTGAGACTCGACAAACAAACCATGCCAAGTCATCCAACGGTCACAAATAGTCAATCATATAATCATCCATCCAAACGTACGAATATGTTGACAACATCTCTCACGGTAAATGACACGCAGTAGCACCGTGTACATGGCAAGTATGATTAAAATTGCATCCACGGGATGACATTTCCCTGAACGCATACACGATTCAACATTTCGTATATGTAGACTAATTTCCTCCCGGTAGGACGACGATAATAATATCCGGTCCTAGTCTAAACCTGGCCAGACTCTCGGAATAAACATTTTCATATTCGACATGCGATGACATTTCGCATCCAAGATTCGCTCATACGTAGAAGCCGAGTACCCCAAATTCGGTCAACCTTCACGAAAGAGGCGGAAAAGAGCACAAGCATCATAACAAGCGGTACGCTACATGCAATGATAGCACCTCGCAAGTATACAACATTTGACGGCCGGGCGATCAACGCAAAGCGTTCGCCTCCCAACAAAGTCGTCATATGCCTACTAACACTTGCAATTAAGCAGTAAGGATACAATCCTCGTTCCGACATTCCAGCCTTACGAACGAAGAGGTACCCGGGGGAATGAGAGTACAAGGCACATAGCAATTAGTGCTCAAACCATAACATGTGTAAAACCGACTCAAAGTGGGATATATGGAAAACCGTCTCAAAACATGCGATGTAAGTGAAAGGAATATCATATATTCTAAACATGAATATTTAAAGTCATTACGTAAATTTATACGATAAACGGACCATCGGAAATATTATAAATGAAAACATAAGAAAGAATTACAAAGGGATTGGCAGCATGTGCCAGCCTGTCAAGGGGACCGGCTGCCGGCTACCCGGCTGGCACCCATGTCACACTTGAAAAACAATTGAAAATGCGGCGTGTCCCAGCCGGTCAAAGGGACCGGCTGCCGGCTACCCGGCGGGGACCAATATCACTTGAGAAAAAGAAGGCAAAATGGGATGTGTCTCAGCCGGTCGGCCAGCTGAGACCTTCATAACATCAAAATTATTACGTAACACAATTAATATACAACCACTTCCCAACCGGTCAGCTGACCGGCGGCCAGTCGGCCGGCTGGGACCAATTATGCATGAAATCAACACTTAACAACAATGAATCATCAACAAACATCAACTATCATCATCAATCATCAATTCTGATTAAAAATTATCAACTAACAACAACTATTATAACCAACACAAATCCTAGGACTAATCATCCTATTCTAAATACGATTACTATAATCAAAAACACATTAAATACACGTAATGATATCGAGTAACCCTTCACCGTTACCTTTTTGCGTCTTTAATCCTCGTCTAGGTCCTCTTCTATCAAGAAGTAGTAGTCCTTCTCGAGGTCTTGGAGGTCACCACCTACAATTAGACAACAAAAGATGAATATAATTCACCTTTGAGAAAGACGGATAATTTAAAACGTGAGAAAGACAGTAATTTTATTACCAATTAAGATAGAGGACGATGAGAGGGAAAGATTAAGACGAATTTTAGCGGATTTGAACAAGTAATGAAGGAGTAGCGATGATCTTAAGATCGATCAAGAATGGAGCTTAGGTTTTGGGTGGTTACTTAGTGAGGAAGAAGAGTAAGTTGAATGAGGGAGTTTAGGGTTTAAGGAGAGTGTGAGGGAGTAAGGGGAAAATCATGAGAAAAGCCCATAAACGTCTTAAGACGTAACTTACTCGAAATCTCGCATAAAGTCCGACAACGAACTCGAAATTCTAAATTAGACACGGGAAATTTAATTGAAACTAAAACTAAATTTCGCTGAAAAGTATCCGTATAATATTTTTACTATAAAAATAGGGTACATTTGCGGGTGTTACAGTTTTCTCTTATTAAGACTCACTTGATCTCATATAGGAAGTGTACTAACTTATCTCTCAACTACACTACTTCACACTCTAAAGTAATTAGCTTAAGAAGCATCAAACATCATATGTTCATAGATTACTAATAATATTACTAAGAGTAGTAATAGACATATTAGTGATATTTTAAGGGTATCTTACAAATAATACTAGTGTAGTAATATTTGTGATTTTTGGGTATTGTCTTGGTGCAACTAATTGGAGTTTTCTTAATCTTAGAACTTGGAAATTCATCCATATATTATAAGCTCAAGAACAAAGTAGGAAGGAGTCCTATTTTGTGCCCAAAATCCTTATAAATCAATGTAAGGAACTATTTATTCTTTCTTATTTGTATTCTAGTTATGCATGCATAAGATCTAATTAGTTTATTGAGTAAACTAAATATATTATGATATTAGAAGTGTCTAATATTGAGTTTAAGAAACTTACATAATCTTGTAGTGGCAGTGTTTGAATGTACTGTGATTTTTGTGACTTTAGAATGTAACAAGAATAGTATGGTGGAACCTAGTCCTAGCCTCGCAAGGTGTTGAATTCGGTATCACGCAATCAACCCTGCAAGGATGATTTAGAGATTAAACTCGCATGCTCAATCGATGAATGTTCACAAACTTAAACAATCGTTATTGCTGAAAAATAACGCTTCCTATAGTCACCACAACTCTCTCGTATTTATACTACATAAAACCTAAGCTAGCTTGAGTAACAAGCTATAATAAAATTATAACAAGTATTAAACAAACCAACTAGACTTAAAATAGCTAATAATACTAAGATTAGGAAAACCTCACACTTTCCTAATTTTATTTTAAATAATTAGTCTTACACGGTTTAGTAAACCGTGTCTCCAACACGGCCTAGGGAACCGTGATGTGCAGCTCCGTCACCTTCCTATTTCAGGATCAACACACTATTCAAACCAAGCTCGAAACCCTTCACTTGGTAAGTCACATTTTGTCTAATGGGTATCGCATTTTCTTGTCCCAAGCATGCTCCTGCATCAATTGCAATTAAATATGTCGGGTTATTCCTTTATTGAAATTATTATGTAGGCGCACTTATTGTGGATGATACCTACTCCAACGATCTCCCACGTGTCTGAAACAAGTTGTGTTCTACAAATTCTCTAGTCTATTTACATCTCACAATCAACGCAAAGTTTCTTTAATGTCGCACTTGCATTTTATCTTATCATGAGAGGTTTCCTCTATCAAGAGAGTAACTATCATACCGGAAAATCTAGCATAGATCTCTTCCGAGCGTGGCCACGTATTTCCAATCATTGCTCATTGAGTGGCTCAAAGATGATTAAAACCAAACGTGGGTCGACAACTTCTATTGATCTATTTTCTTTGTTCAATACAGATCACCGTGACCAATAAGATGCCCGCTGGCCTCCTTTTACGGCGTGACATAGGTCAAAAACAAAAGCCAATCGGGAATTGCACTGTAACACCCGCAAATGTACCCTATTTTTATAGTAAAAATATTATACGGATACTTTTTAGCGAAATATAGATTTAGTATAGAATTTAATTTCCCGTGTCTAATCTAGAAAATCCGAGTTCGTTTTCGGACTTTACTCGAAATTCTGAGTAAGTTACGTCTTAAGACGTTTATGGGATTTTTCTCATGATTTTCCACTTACTCCCTCATATACTCCCCTTAACCCTAAACTCCCTCACATTCAACATCTCTTCTTCTTCACCAAGTAACCACCAAAACCCTAACCTCCATATTTGATCAAGCTTATTATCGTCACTACTCCTTCATTATTCGCTCAAATTCAATAAAGTTCGTCTTATTCTTTTCCTCTCATCGTCCCCTATCTTAATTGGGAATAAAATTACCGTCTTTCTCGCTTTTCAATTTATCCGTCTTTCTCAAAGGTGAATTAAATTCATCTTTTATTATCTAATTGTAGGTGGTGACCTTCAAGACCCCGACAAAGACTACTACCTAGTGGAGGAGGACCTATGTGACAACCCTCGCGAATGCGGAAATAAAAACATACAAGCATGTGATTTAATTAGCGGAAATACGGTATTTTAAAAACCTTTATACATGCAAGATAGAAAATACGAGGTATGTCAAACATTACAAACCAAAGTACGAAATATACTACAACAAGAGACGTAGTCTCTCAAAAGATTAACAATGTCAAAGTGATTAGCAAATAGCTAAAATAACGTCTAGAGGTAAATCTTCCAGGGACAACGCCCGCTAGCTCACGCCCGAACCCAAAATATCATAAGCAGAAAGCCATCCAAATCAAGCAACCTGTTCATCCATGAAAAACTTTACTTACGGATCTCAAGAGTGCCCGTCGCGAACGAGAACTCTAATTATCCAGATCAAATCAATGTCGAAATAGTGAAATCGAAAATCAAACAAGTGTTAGTAAGTGTAGGACTAGTTATCAGACGTCTCCAATAACAAGTGCAAACATCCAACCAAACGTAAAATCCAAATATAAAAGCGAAAGAAATCTATTTTTTCCAAAAAGGAGGTACAAAAACCATCTTTAGACTTCTTTGAAACGCTAAATTAGAAATATAATATGGAAATTGAAGGTTTTATCAAAGATAAAATCAAATAACAGGACATTACACGTACATAGAGCGACTCGTACAATTCACACACAATTCAGGGTAACAAAATATATACAAAACACGCAAAAACGAAACAAATCGAACTCTTTGGGATAGGAAGATCAAGATAAAGTCGGGAGGAAGATCTACAGAATCGACAGTATAACCTATAATAAACCCAACTCCAAGAGAATGCAATTTACCCAATTTGCAACTCATCATTTTAAATCATCAGAATTCCTACAAAAATATTCCATAATCACGAAACTTCGAGTAACAAATCTCAATTATTCGAATCCAATTAGAATCTACTAGGTCCATCGGCACGGTAGACTCCACAACTAACAATCCACATGAAAGATTTATTACGCACTCTAATCTTCTTAGTTTCATCAAAACTCTTACTAGAAACTACCAACAAAATATTTATTTATGGAAACATGATCGCTAACAACCACAAAGAAAAGGAGACTTACCATGAAATCCTTTAATCCAATTTACTTCAAACTCATTATCCTAAATTTACAAAGAACTTTCTCATCCTCGAAAGTCAAAACACAAACCACGCAACAAAACATAATCATCTAGGATCCAACTAGCCTCATCCAAAGTCTCACGTCAAGGGAAAATTCACAATCCATTATCGGTTATAAGAATTCTTTAATAAACCAACATCCTTAATTCGATCATTACTACGCCTGAAACCTCAAATATAAATAGCCACATTAGCAAAACTACGGAGGTTACTAATCCTCAAGATAAATGGGTTCACCATTCTAACTCTAGAATCCATAACAACTGAGCACTCACTATCCAAAGCTTGAAATGACCATTTCCCAATTTCAAACTATGATTCCTTAAGAATAAAAGAAAATTACTAATTCCAAACCACAAATGATCAATCACTTGGCAATCAGACAACCATTCAAATCATCTAGTTCATCTAAAACGCAAAATGAATCGATTTTCATTTATGACAATACTCCTCAAACTTTGGGTACCGGCTCAATTTCCCTAAAGCAAAGTCTCTTTTAGAATCCACCAATTAGAGACATCTAATTCCCAAATGACATACCAAGCAACCGTAATAGTACCCAACAACAACGAACTATTATCATGATTAACTAAATTCTCAAAATAACACTAGAGTACCAAGCTTCAAATCCAAAACTACTTGGAGAAGATGTATTATCACTATTAGGATTCATCCTACAGCTTAAGTCCTATTTTCCATGATCAAATACAACCTGAAATTTGCTCAATCCAAAAACACATATTCTAACCTAAGAATTCCAAAATACATTACACTTATTATGTGACAACCCTCGCGAATGCGAAAATATAAAACAAACAAGCATGATGAAATTACCCCGTCTAGTCAGAAATACGGTATTTTTAAAAACCTTTATACATGCAAGATAGAAAAATACGAGGAGTGTCAAAATATTACAAACTAAATAAAAATACCACAAGAGACGTAGTCTCTCAAAGTGTTAACAAAAGACAAAGAAATTAGCAACTAGATAAACAACGTCTAGAGGTGTTTCATCCAGGGACAACGCCCGCTAGCTCACACCCGAACCCAAAATAGCATAAGAAAAAAGCCATCCATGTGACACTTTCAAATTTGCGGAAAGAAAAAAAATAATTTAAATACATAAAAGATGATAATATATAACAAGGGTGTCATAAAATAAAAAGGGTCATTACAAAACGGAAATAATTTTATACAAAAGAAATATACAAGACGGGAGACATATCTCCCGTATAAATACAGAAATAAAAAGAGTGTATAATAATATACAATCCTAAGAACCGAATATAGGTCCAAGGTAATACTTCGCTCGCTAGCTCGTCAATGTACCCCAAATATGCATTCACCACCTGTTCGACCGCATTAAATATAAACACGGAAGCCCCAGTCAGTGGGGAGTAACTCCGAGTCCTCCCAGCCACGAAATGTCAAGTTTAATAAAACATGAATAACATAAAAGCAATGTATATGGACAATACAAAACTTTAACATATATGATATGCTTTTC
>JAIUZE010034041.1:0-14199 GCA_022085475.1 Heliosperma pusillum | reverse complement strand
TACTCGCTTCCCTACCTCGTGGTATAGGTTGTTAACCGATTCACATGATAGTTTGCATGAGTAGCTTAGCCTTCATATGATAGGTTATATGTTAGTTATTTGTTTCATAACATGAAAAGAATATCGTATATGTTAAGGCTTTGTATTTTCCATATATATCTCTTTTTGTTATTCATGTTTTATTAAACTCGACATTTCGTGGCTGGGAGAACTCGGAGTTACTCCCCACTGACTGTGGCTTCCGTGTTTATATTTAATGCGGTCGAACAGGTGGTGTTGCATATTTGGGGTACATGGACGAGCTAGCGAGCGAAGTATTTACCTTGGACCTATATTCGGTTCATCGTTTGTATATTATTGTACACACTTTTATTTCCGTATTTATACGGGAGATATGTCTCCCGTCTTGTATATTTCTTTTGTAGAATATTATTTCCGTTTTGTAATGACCCTTTTTATTTTATGACACCTTCGTTGTGTTTTATTATCTTTTATGTATTTAAATAATTTTTTTTCTTTCCGCAAATTTGAGGGTGTCACATATGTCGTGTTAACTAAGTACTCATAGAGAATTATGATTTTATGGCGTGTTGACCATTCTAATTCTAAATGAGTACCTTAGACCATGACATTGATAGACCTTACTATCTTTAACGAGTATATAGTTCACAGCTTGATAGCTTTTGTGTCACTGGCCTGGGATTTTGATACCAAGTCAGGGCATGGCTGCCTAATTGCTTCCACTTTGGGAATGGAGCCAGCTTAAGTACTAGCCAACTCTGCTTAGGGGGTCTCCTAGTAGAGATTCTCATGTACTTCTGGTCATGAGACAGGGAATGGGTTAGCTGTTGTCGCTAGGTCTGCGCAGTCTAGGACTAGGATGTATATCCTACCTTGTGGTATAGACTCGAGTTAGAGAAGTCGACTATTGACTGTGCTAAGAACTTATGCCTGTTTCTAGACGTATTGTTCTTTCATGTTTGATGATTATATGAATCATAGAAGGTGAGATGCAAGCTGGCTACGGTTGATAGAGTTTGGATTACCGGTTGTTAACTGATTCACATGATAGCTTGCATGAGTAGCTTAGCCTTCATATGCTAGGTTATATATTAGTTATTTATTTCATAACATGAAAAGGATATCGTATATGTTAAGGCTTTGTATTTTCCATATACATCTCTTTTATGTTATTCATGTTTTATTAAACTCGACATTTCGTGGCTGGGAGAACTCGGAGTTACTCCCCACTGACTGTGGCTTCCGTGTTTACATTTAATGCGGTCGACAGGTTTGTGATGCATGCTTGGGTACATTGATGAGCTAGCGAGTGAAGTATTACCTTGGACCTATATTCGGTTCTTAGGATTGTAGTATTTAATACACTCTTTTATTTCCGTATTTATTAGGGAGATATGTCTCCCGTTTTAGATACTTCTTATGTATAATATTATTTCCTTTTTGTTATGAACCTTTTTCTTTAAGACACCTTTGTTATGATGAATATATTTAATGGTAGGTTCCGGTTTTAAATTTTACCGATTTTCACTAAAGTGAACCTATTAAAAACGTATTCTCATCTTTTATTTATTTAAATTACTTGTTTATCTTTCCGCAAATTCGAGGGTGTCACAGTTGGTATCAGAGCATTTCGCTCCCGACGCACGTTTCTGTACCCTAGTATAAATAACTTGACCTTAATAAAATAATAAACTTGTGAGATAGAATGGTAGGATGGGTAGATTAGGATTTATGTTGTAGTCTCTTTGTGCTTGCTAAATGATAAGTACTAATCTGTGTTTTCTTTTGCTGATCACCTCCGAACCATTTTGGGTGTTCTTCGACGCCAAAAATGGTACGCTAAGTTCTCTAAATGTGAATTCTGGTTGCCCGAGGTATCTTTCCTTGGTCATGTCATTTCAAAAGAAGGTGTTATGGTCGATCCAGCTAAAATTGAGGCCGTGGTGGAATGGAAAAGTCCGAACAATGTGTCCGAGATTCGGAGTTTCCTTGGTTTAGCGGGTTATTATCGTCGGTTTGTGAAAGATTTCTCTAAGTTAGCAAGACCGATGACTCAATTGCTAAAGAAGGAAGCAAAGTATATCTGGACTGATGAATGTGAAAATGCCTTCTTGGAATTAAAGAAGAGATTGACTACCGCACCGGTGT
Source organism: Heliosperma pusillum (assembly GCA_022085475.1). Classification (NCBI taxonomy): domain Eukaryota; kingdom Viridiplantae; phylum Streptophyta; class Magnoliopsida; order Caryophyllales; family Caryophyllaceae; genus Heliosperma; species Heliosperma pusillum. The sequence continues at coordinate 12,030 of JAIUZE010034041.1, read as the reverse complement.
TGACTTTACCAGATGATGAAGCTGATTATGATGTCTATTGTGATGCTTCTAAGCATGGTTTGGGATGTGTCTTAATGCAGAATAGAAAAGTCATTGCATATGCTTCTCGACAACTCAGGGTTCATGAAGTGAACTGCCCGACTCATGATCTTGAGTTAGCAGCTGTGGTGCATGCATTGAAAACTAGGAGACACTCTCTTATTGGAGTTCATTGTCGAATCTATACCGATCATAAAAGCTTAAGGTGCATCTTTACTCAGAAGGAGTTGAATATGAGACAGAGAAGATGGTTAGAGTTAGTTAATGATTATGATGCCGAGTTGATTTACCATGAAGGAAAGGCAAATGTTGTGGCAGATGCATTGAGTAGAAAGACTAGTCATTCATTGAATGCTCTTAGTACTTTACCCGATGGACTAGTAACAGAATTTCAGAAGCTTAAGATACAGTTTGTTGGGAAGGGATTCGATTATCTTGGTGCTTTGACTGCGGAACTTGATTTCTATCGAGAGATTCGTACTTATCTACCGGAGGATGCTGCTTTCATAGCCATACGAGCAAAAATTATACTTGGGCAAGCTAAGGATTGTGTGGTGGATAATGATGGCTACCTTCGTTACCATGGTAGAATGTATGTTCCGAGAAGTGCCGAGTTGAGAAAGAGAATACTTGATGAAGCTCACCTTTCTCCTTATTCTATTCCTCCTGGCGGTGACAAAATGTATAAAGATTTGAGACCACAGTTTTGGTGGCCTAGGATGAAGATTGAAGTAAAGGAGTATGTTAGTAAATGTCTTACTTGTCAGAAGGTGAAGATCGAACATCAAAGACCCGGAGGTTTGCTACAACCTTTAGAAATTCCTCTTTGGAAATGGGAGTCTATTTCTATGGACTTCGTGATGGCTTTACCTAAAACATCTAGTGGAAAGGATGCCATCTGGGTTATTGTAGACCGTCTAACCAAGTGTGCCAGATTCGTGCCTATCAAAGAAACTTGGAAGATAGATGTCTTAGCCCGTGTCTATGTGGATGAGATAGTGCGTTTCCATGGAGTGCCTAAAGATATAGTTTCAGATCGTGATCCAAGATTCTGTTCCCGATTCTGGACGGCTTTACAAGAAGCCATGGGTAGTAAATTGTTGATGAGCACAGCATTTCATGCCGCTACTGATGGTCAAACCGAGAGGACGATCCAAACTTTGGAAGATCTTCTCCGGGCTTGTGCCTTAGACTTTCACGCTTCTTGGGAAAAGTGTTTGCCTCTGGTTGAATTTTCTTATAAAAACAGTTACCATGCTTCTATCAAGATGGCACCGTACGAGGCTTTATACGGTAGGAAGTGTCGTAGTCCGGTTTGTTGGGATCAAGTCCAGGATGATCATGTGTTGAGTCCCGACATAGTGACTGAAACGATTGATCAAGTTCAAGTCATTCGTGAGCGAATGAAAGCCGCTCAAGATAGACAAAAATCCTATGCCGATGTCCGTCGTCAACCACTTGAATTTGATGTTGATGACCGAGTATTCCTTAAAGTGTCACCGATGAAAGGAGTGAAACGGTTTGGAGTGAAGGGAAAGTTGAGTCCTAAATATATTGGACCGTTTCGTGTGCTTAAGAGAGTTGGTCCCGTTGCTTATCGTTTGGAATTACCTCCGAACTTGAGTAAAGTTCATGATGTGTTCCATGTTTCTCAATTGAAGAAGTATATTAGTGATCCGAGTCATATTATTCAAGAAGAAGTGTTGGACTTGGAACCTAATTTGGCTTTGGAAGAAAGGCCGATTCGTATACTTGAAAGGGCTAGCAAGCAACTCAGAAAACAAAGTGGTACCCTTAGTTCGTATCCTTTGGCGTTGTGGAAACGTTGAAGCAGAAACTTGGGAACCCGAAGCTCAAATGTTAGCTAAATATCCCGAGCTCTTTGCTTGAGGTAAATCTCCTTCTTTCTTCCCTCTTTCTATTCGATTTATTCTTTCGAATATTCCGTTCCTTCTATCGAATATCATCGCTTATAGATAGATTATTAGAAGCTTTAGTTAGAAAGTTTAATTTGATATCCCTTAAGTCAAGCGGGTTTCGTAAGAATTAATAATTCACATGTTAGAAATTAGAATAAAATAGCATGAAATGAATATGATGTTCTTATGTTCAAGCCTAAATGGCTAAGACTCTGTTTCTAGCCGGTTTGACCAAACGGGTTTGGTCAAACTAAGATCTAGTCAGCCCCGTTTTGACTGATGACCCGTCGCGGGACTCGGGTCGGGGATTTGTCTTCAGGAAAGGTTTTATTTAATGAATGAATGAATGAGCCTTAGTAGATATGAGGCGATATGATATTTGAATGTGATTTATATGCAATTAGTCACATGATAGGAAGTTTTTCCCGTGACTGTTTAATTGTATGATATATGTCGTGTTGACTAAGTACTCATAGAGAATTATGATTTTATGGCGTGTTGACCATTCTAATTCTAAATGAGTACCTTAGACCATGACATTGATAGACCTTACTATCTTTAACGAGTATATAGTTCACAGCTTGATAGCTTTTGTGTCACTGGCCTGGGATTTTGATACCAAGCCGGGGCATGGCTGCCTAATTGCTTCCACTTTGGGAATGGAGCCAGCTTAAGTACTAGCCAACTCTGCTTAGGGGGTCTCCTAGTAGAGATTCTCATGTACTTTTGGTCATGAGACAGGGAATGGGTTAGCTGTTGTCGCTAGGTCTGCGCAGTCTAGGACTAGGATGTTTATCCTACCTTGTGGTATAGACTCGAGTTACAGAAGTCGACTATTGACTGTGCTAAGAACTTATGCCTGTTTCTAGACGTATTGGTCTTTCATGTTTGATGATTCTATGAATCGTAGAAGGTGAGATGCAAGCCGGCTACGGTTGATAGAGTTTGGATTACCGGTTGTTAACTAATTCACATGATAGCTTGCATGAGTAGCTTAGCCTTCATATGCTAGGTTATATGTTAGTTATTTATTTCATAACATGAAAATCATATCGTATATGTTAAGGCTTTGTATTTTCCATATACATCTCTTTTATGTTATTCATGTTTTATTAAACTCGACATTTCGTGGCTGGGAGAACTCGGAGTTACTCCCCACTGACTGTGGCTTCCGTGTTTACATTTAATGCGGTCGACAGGTTTGTGATGCATGCTTGGGTACATTGACGAGCTAGCGAGTGAAGTATTACCTTGGACCTATATTCGGTTCTTAGGATTGTATTATTTAATACACTCTTTTATTTCCGTATTTATTAGGGAGATATGTCTCCCGTTTTAGATACTGCTTATGTATAATATTATTTCCTTTTTGTTATGAACCTTTTTCTTTAAGACACCTTTGTTATGATGAATATATTTAATGGTAGGTTCCGGTTTTAAAATTTACCGATTTTCACTAAAGTGAACCTATTAAAAACGTATTCTCATCTTTTATTTATTTAAATTACTTGTTTATCTTTCCGCGAATTCGAGGGTGTCACAAACTACATTGGTCACTTGAACTTCATAAGCACGCCTCCCAAGGACACTGTCACTTTCGGAACATCTTTCCGAATGGCACCGTCTTTAGGAACTTTGTAATAAAAATTACAAAATATAATAAAAATTACAAGATTTTCCTATTATACATTTGTAAAATATTAAATATTACAGTAAAAGTAATACAAGATCACAATAAAATTACAACCGAATCAACATTTCCTTACATTTCGGGCAATATCGATTAAAACGAAGGCCATACAAGGATAAAATTACATAATTCAAAATTATATAAATAAAATATGTCATTCATAATAAAAATATGCAGCATTATAATATGTATAAAACATGCTCATTTTAAATACCAAATTGCCCTATTTAAGTTTATATCGTACATAACCCAGTTTTACGGAAATGCGTGATAATAACACTTTAAAATCACCAAAAAATACTTAAATCATATTTAAGTCCAATTTAATTATCCTAACATTCTTAGGACTCAAAAATTAGTCATTACTCAACTTTTGACAATAATTCAACTTGTTATATAATTGCCCTATAACTATACTTTAAAATCATATTTTAATGAAATAAATCCAAATTTAATTACAATAATTTCAAATTTTGAATTTTAAATTTTTGAACATTCTGGATCATTTCCATAAAACTCATAATGTCAAAAAACAAGGTTAAAAATTTTGAATTGGTTTCGAAGAAAAATTCGGTTGCGCTTTATCAGTTTTATCAAATAAAATACATAAAGTATGTGAAAATTAATCTAATTAAATTTTCAACTTTATATCTGAAATATTGGACATTTATGCAACCAATAATAATTTGCTCATGACATGAAATTTATTTTAGCTATATTTGCTAAAATAGTCATTATTTATGCCATTTTTAGATTAAAACTTCATAAATCATGCTAGACAAATCATATTTATCTCAGAGTTTATATTAAGTGAGTAAAACATATATGTGACAACATATTAAATTTCCATTGTCAGATTTAGAGAGAAACTATTTTTAACCATCTAACCTCAATTTATTCCATTTTTGTCATATATAAATCATAAATCATGAGAAATAAGTCCAACTTAAATAAAATTTTACAAAATGTAATTAAAATGTGAATGTGATGTCGTGTAAAATTTTCAAGGTCAAAAGATATGTGTAACTAGTTTTTAGTGTTTTAAACACCATTTGATGTAATAAAATCACTAAAAATCATCTTTGAGCAATATAAATTTCCATAAATCATCAAAATGACCTAAAATCCCATGAGGACCCGAATGTATCGACATGCAAATGAATTTGTGACTTTATCTTATAAAACAAAAATTACTAGTTTTATTTACGTTACATTAACTCGAAAAAATTATAAATCGATTATGCATGCAACAACCAAAGCTCTTGATACCGCTTGTAAGTTTCTTAAACCCATTATTAGAAATTTATTATAACAATTTATAATTATTTTACTCATTAAACTAATGGATCTTATGCATGCATAACAAAATACAAAGAAGAAAGAAGAAATTGTTCCTTACATTGAATTTAAACGATTTAGGGCACAAGATTAGGACACCTTCCTAATCTTGTTCTTGAGCTTAAAATAGTGAGGGATGAACTCCTAGTTCTTAGTATACGAACTCTTACATCAGTAGCACCCAAGTCAACCCAAATCTCTACAACATTACTACACTAAATAATATAGTAGAAACCCTTAATATGTATCTAATAATAATTAATTTATATTACAACACTTAGTAATCTTATTAGATATACATGAACTCTAGTTAAACTTCTCAAGTTTTTCTTAGAGATATTAGAGAGAATTTTGAGAGATTAGAGAGAATTTTGACAGATAAGCTTCTTATGAAAATATAAGATCTCATATACAAAAGGAAGAGGAAAAACTCTCCTCTTGTAGCTAGGAGGAGCCGACCAAGAGCACAAATCGGGAAGAGTGAGCATGCCTCCCATTTTTCTTCTCAATTCACTAGGCTTAGGGCTAGATCTAGGGTAATAATAATGTTGTTTTTATTCAAAATTAGAACAACATATTATCTCTTAAACTCCTACCCTTTTAAGCTCACAAAATCGGTGCACGATACTATAATATGGGTGTCCATTTTATCTTTGTAATTTGTCATTTGTCACAAATGTGACATATGATATGTACCATGTAATTTAGCTTATAAATGTGCATTTAACTAATTTAAATGCAATTTCATAACAAATTAATTAGACTTAACATTTTAAGTCATATTTTATAATCACATGTATACAAAATGGGTCATCTCATCTTTGGTTAATATAATATACAACCAATTGTAATTATAATCAACCAATTGTGCTTATCTCAAATGTTTCATAAACATAATGCATTCTTAGTAATAAAACAATTATATTACTAAAATGAATCTTATTTAATTATATTACAATAAGATATAATTCTCACTTTAAACTTGTTCAAATTAAGGGATTAATTAATCTGTATCACTATACAATTAATTTTATTTACATGATTTAGGGATTGTGCTTTGGTGTGACCTCAAGGGATCAACTCATCACCACCGTCATACGAGAGTAACATCAAACTCTAGTGAGCCAATCGTTACTGATTAATGTCGACCAGTTGACTATAATATTTGTCATCCCTTTGTATTTTTATTATTCAGATTTAATTATGTGATCGCACTATTGTTGAGGACACTTAATCTAACAGCATCCGGCCACTAAGTACCGTCAAACACATTCTTATCTCCCTCGTCCATTCGTCTAGGAGCTTAGGGGCTCCCAAACCTTCGTAATTTGTCGGCCTCCAACGTACAATGGTGGAACTCATCTTCAAATCATCAATAGTATTTTTCTTTACCTTACCCATCCCACAAAGCGCTTAGGTGAGAGCCTCATTTTGCTCTTCCAAGCGACCAATCTCTTCCGCACTCATATTCTCATAAGGGTTTACGGTGGCCTTCTTCACCATATTCTATATGAAACAAAAGGGTAAACACAAGCTGAGCATGTTATTAAGTTCCCCTAACAATAAATAAAACCCAAAGGATAACAGAGTCACTCGGTCGAGTAACTAAAAAATCGGGCGACTTTCACACATACTCAGTTGAGTAACTAACTCACTCTGATTAGTCTAGTATTTTAGGGGTTAATAAGCTTATTTTTACGAATAAATGATAGGTTAAGAAGCATATTTGTGGATTCTATTCATATGTCATTGATATTGATTTTATGGTCGACTTGTGTGCTTTTATGGGTGATTTGGATGAATGTATTTCAATGAATGGAGAGGGCTTCTTTAGAAGATGTTATTGGGTTAAAGAAGTCATTGGATGTCAAGTTTGTACAAGTCAAAGCCCAAAACAATGAGTCAAAGTAATGATGCAAGGAAGAAGAGGAAGCGTCAAAGGAAAAACTGGTCGCCTCGTGGCGCGGCTAGCCGCGTAGTGCGACAACTTTGGCAGACTACCTAGCCACGTGGAGAGGCTAGCCTCGTGGCGCGGCTCAGCATTGGATTCCGGCGGTTACTCTAATTCTCCATGATTTCGACAAGTATGTTCAAGCAATATGAAATTTTATGAAGATATTTTTTTCACACCTATATAAGAACATGATTGTTGATAATTTTAGATATATATTATTCCATCTTTTAATCATCATAATACATACAAAAAAATTTGATTATTTATTGTTTGTTTAAGTTATTTTGTATGAAAGGCTAAGGTTTTATATCTTGGAACAAGTTCTTGAAGCCAAGTTAGTTTGAATTGTAAGACTCTTATTCTATTTCTATTTCATTATTAGACTATCAAATTTAGTTTGCATTATTGTTGGTTTGTTAATTATGCACCGAAGAGCAAATCAAGTTGAGGGCATTTCCTTTTTCAATAAAGGATTCCGCTAATGATTGGTTGTACTACCTTCCACTGGGTAGTATCACTACTTGGGCCGAAATGAAGAAGGTGTTCCTTGAAAAGTATTTTCCCGACTCCAAACTTTTCATCTTAAGAAGGGGATCTCAAATGTGGAGCAAAAAGATAATGCTTTATGAGTATTGGGAGCGGTTAAAGAAGTTATGTGCAAGATACCCATATCATGGGTATAACAACAAAGATCTCATCCTTTACTTTGTTGCATGATTATTTCCGCAAGATGCTCGGATGGTTCATCGTGTTAATGGTGGTGGACTACTCAACTAGAATCCGGATGAGGCTAATGCATTGTTGAGCGAGCTTGCTTCTAGCTCACGCCGATTTAGTGTGGGATCCAAAACAAGAAGAGTAAGCATGGCAAGTTCTAGTTCCAATCCATCATTGGAGAGAAAGGTTGAATATTATACTTCCTTAATGAGGGAGATGATCATGGGGAGCAAGCAACAAGTGCAAGCTTGTGGTCTTTGCTCATCCAATGTTCATGTCAGCGATCGATGCCCACTTCTCCTTGAGAACACCAAAGAGGTCAATGCCGCTTAGTATAATCATATGCGGAGAGATCATCCCAGTTTTCAATATGTGAATGCACGGCGGTTTGAAACTAAAAGGCCAACAAAATCAAGGATCATCATTTGGACAACAATTTGGTCAATCTAATCCAAGGTTCATTCCAAGAGAAAAAAGTTTAATTCATTCCCTCTCAAGGTCTAACCTCCACTCCATCTATGTCTACGGAGGAAATGATTCGGGCTCTTACATCTAATGTGGCCACTATGCAAGCCAATCGACTGCAATTCAAACAAGAGACAAAGGCTAGCATTCCTAAGAATTCGATTTGTTTTGTTTTTGCGTGTTTTGTATATATTTTGTTATCGTGAATTGTGAACTTGATGTTCGAGTCGCTCTATGTACGTGTAATGTCCTGTTATTTGATTTTACCTTTGATAAAACCTTCAAATTTCCATACTATATTTCTAATTTAACGTTTCAAAGAAGTCTAAAGATGATTTTTGTACCTCCTTTTTGGAGAAAATAGATTTCTTTCGCTTTTATATTTGGATTTTGCGTTTGGTTGGATGTTTGCACTTGTTATTGGAGACGTCTGATAACTAGTCCTGCACTTACTAACGTTGTTTTGAATTTCGATTTCACTAATTCGACATTGATTTGATTTTGGATAATTAGAGTTCTCGTTCGCGACGAGCATTCTTGTGATCCGTAAATAGAGTTTCGCTCTTATGAAAAATTTCCTTAAACCATTTTCGAGAAGAACATCATTTCATAAATGTTTCCCTTGTAAAAGCTTTCGTGTTAATTTTGAAAATTGATTCTTGTCCTTGATACTTTTATTTTCTACTCTCAAGTTTCGAGGACGAAACTTTTTAAAAGGTGGGGTGATTGTAACACCCGGAAATGTACCCTATTTTTCTAGTGAAAATATTTTACGGATACTTTCAGCAAATTTAAGTTTTAATTTAGAATTTTATGTTCCGAGTCGAATTTAGAATTTCCGAGTTCGTATTTGGAATTTCCGCGAGATTCCATGAGAATCCCGTCTTAAGGAGTCTTGACGTTTTGACTTTTCTTGAGTCGTCTTTGACTTTTCTTGACTTTTGAGTCGTCTTTGACTTTTCTTGACTTTTGAGTCGTCTTTGACTTTTCTTGACTTTTCTTGACTTTTGAGCGGCCTTTGACTTTCGTTGACTTTTCCGACTTACCCTACTTATACTCCCTCATACTCCTTAACCTAATTCATTCACACAACTCAATCTCCTTCTTCCTCATCAAACCACCAAAACCCTTGCCTCCATTTTCATCCAACATTAGATTCGTCATAGCTCCTTCGTTACTCGCTCAAATTCTCGTAAGTTCGTCTTATTCTTCTCCCCTTACCTTCCTCTATCCGTATTGGTAATAAAATTACCGTCTTTCTCGTTTTTTTAAATTATCCGTCTTTCTCAAGTGAATTGAATCGGATTACAATCAAGAATAGGTATCCTTTGCCAAGAATTGAAGATTTGTTTGATCAACTAAAGGGTGCTTGTACTTTTTCCAAGATTGATTTGAGATCCGGTTATCACCAAATTCCTGTTCGAGATGTTGATATTCCGAAGACTGCTTTTAGTACAAGGTATGGTCGTTATGAGTTCAAGGTGATGCCATTTCGATTGACGAATGCTCCCGCTATCTTTATGGATCAAATGAACCGCACTTTTAGTGAGTATCTTGACAAGTTTGTGGTGGTGTTCATTGACGATATTCTTATTTTCTCCAAGTCCGAAGAAGAGCATGCTATTCATTCAAGGGTTATTTTGAGTGTTCTTCGTCGTCAGAAGTGGTATGCTAAATTCTCCAAATGTGAATTTTGGTTACCTAAAGTGTCCTTTCTTGGGCATGTGATTTCTAAAGAAGGTGTAATGGTGGATCCTTCTAAGATTGAAGCTGTGGTGGATTGGAAGAGTCCGACCGATATTAGAGAAATTCGAAGTTTTCTTGGTTTAGGTGGTTATTATCGTAGATTTGTCAAAGATTTATCTAAGCTTGCTAGACCGATGACCCAGTTGTTGAAAAAGGAAACCAAGTTCCTATGGAATGAAGCTTGTGAAGCCGCTTTTCAAGAGTTAAAGAAAAGGTTGACTACCGCTCCGGTGTTGACTTTACCTGAAGATGGAGTAGACTTTGATGTCTATTGTGATGCTTCCAAGATGGGTTTGGGTTGTGTACTTATGCAAAGTAGGAAAGTGGTATTTCTATCTTGCATGTAAAAAGTTTTAAAAACACCGTATTTTCCGCTATATAAATCACATGCTTGTTATGTTTCATTTCCGCATTCGCGAGGGTTGTCACATTAACAACATAATAACACCGCAATAACAAAAGAATAACACAACCATAACATCCATGTTTCTACTAAATGATCTAGATCATATAATTACTTAAAAATTCAACTGTCCAAAACAAAGAACAATTAAAAAATAGAGAAACATACCATATCAGAATTAAGATCACATTGTTTCTTGTTGTTCCTTATACAGGTAAGAAATGCGGACTTAACTTCATCCTTTTCTACATCCGACTGTTGGAGCCAGTGTCCTCCACAGTTAGTGCAATAACATAAATAAATCTCTGTAGGTTCACAGGGTATACTTTGTGTAATAATCAGTTGATTAACGTTTATCAATAACGGTTGGCTCGCTAGAAGTTTGACGTTATTGTCATTCTATTATGGCGGTGATCAACTGGTCCCTATAAGTCACACCTATAGGATGTGTCTGAGAGATGTGATTATATGAATAATATAGTCGTATTGATGCCTTATACGACTAAAAGGTTAGTCGATGTATTTGACTAAAATGTTAGTCAAAAATGATGATGATAGATGGATTAAACTGTTAATTCGTAAATTGAATATAAACTGTTATATTTAATTAATGTAAATAATGTTAGCTTAAACGAACTAATCAGTTAATTCGTGATTAAATATAAACCGTATATTTAGTTAAGCAAATATATTACTCGTAATAATTATTGTAAATATTGTCAGACATGTATTAATAAATCGACTGCAAAAGGTTGAGTGGACTTATTAATAAAATGATGATATTAGTGACGACAATTATAATAATACAATGGATGTTATTTACTAGGTGTGACCGAAAAATATGAAGCAATAAATGGTGAAGTATATTCATCTTTTAATACCTAATTGTAGGTGGAGACTACTAGGAAGGCTTAGTAATCGATTAAAGACGCGTAAAGGTAACGGTGAAGGGTTACTCGATATCATTTACGTGTTTTAATGTGTTTTCCATGGTAGAAATCGTATTTAGAATATGATTAGTAATCTTAGGAATTGTGTTGTTGATGATGGTTGTTGTTAGTTGATAATTGATATGAGAATTGATGAATTGTGATGATAGATGATACTTGTATTATGCCTTAGTGAAATTGTGGTGACTTGTGTGACTCTTACCTGTCCGAATAGGACGCAGGCTGCGTCGTAAGACGCAGGCCGCGTCACCCGCTGCCAACAGAACTTTTCCTACACTGACCCCTTTTCGTAAAATGATCATATCTCCTTTGTTACTTGCTTGTTTTGGGCGTGTGACATCTCGTTGGAACCGTAAGAGGTTAAGCTATCACCTCGACTTAGAATTTCTGTATTCCCATATGTACAACTCTAGTTATGACCGTTTGAAGTGGACCCTTGTTTTCGTTGGTTTCCAAACAACGTTGTTTTGGAGAGGTGATTTATGTTTTTATTCATTATGCTTCCTAAACTTGTTCTAATGCTTATGTATCATGTATTGACTCATGTTTATCATATTTAAACTTATATGATTCCCTATTCTCATGTTTTTTGACGGTTTTTGGTATGTTCCAAATTTGAGCGGTTTTTTACAAAAGGTTACGGTTTGAGCACTATTTTGGTATGTGCTTTGTACTCTCATTCCCTTGGCTACCTCCACGTTCGTAAGGCTGGAATGTCGGAACGGGGAGGTATCCTACTGCTTAATTGCATGTGTTAGTGGGCATACGACGACGTTGTGGGGAGGAACGGATTGACGTTGATCGACCCG
>JAIUZE010034039.1:0-17175 GCA_022085475.1 Heliosperma pusillum | reverse complement strand
GTTGAGGTGATAGCTTATCCTCTTACGGTTCTAACGATAGGTCACAAGCCCAAAACAAGCAAGTAACGAAGGAGATATGATCATTTTACGAAAAGGGGTCAATGCAGTGAAACTGCACGAGTCCACCCGAGAACAACAACACCATTTCTATCATTTCCAATTTTCATAATTCACTTCTATCCACTATCAACAATCAATTTTCATCATCAAAAATCATCAAATAACAACAATCATCATCCATAACATAATTCCTAAACTTACTAATCGTAATCCAATACGAATTCTAGCATATAAAGCATGTAAAACACGTAAATGATATCGAGTAACCCTTCACCGTTACCTTTACGCGTCTTTAATCGATTCTAAACCTTCCTAGGCTCCACCTACATACAATTAGATAATAAAAGACGAATATCATTCACCTTGAGAAAGACGGATAATTTAAAAAGCGAGAAAGACGGTAATTTTATTACCAATACGGATAGAGGAAGCTAAGAGGGGAAGAATAAGACGAACTTACGTGAATTTGAGCAACAAACGAACGAGCTATGAAGATTCTAAGCTTGGATGATTATGGAGGCTAGGTTTGATGAGGAAGAAAGAGTAAGTGGAAATGAATGAAGGATTTAGGGTTTGAGGGAGTACATGAAGGAAAAAGTCAACGAAAGTCAAAGACGGCTCAGAAGTCAAGAAAAGTCAAAGTCGCCTTAAGACGGGATTCTCATGGAATCTCACGGAAATTCCAAATACGAATACGGAAATTCTAAATTCGACTCGGAAAATTAAATTTACGATTAAAACTAAAATTCGCTGAAAAGTATCCGTAAAATATTTTTACTAGAAAAATAGGGTACATTTCCGGGTGTTACAAGTGGTCTGTAGTAGTCTCTCAATAACATAGCGAGAGACGGTATATCCCAAATTTTTGTAGTCATTTAAAGATAGTTATATTGCATATCAAAACTTACCTTGTGAAGTGCGAATTCGGTGTAGTATATGTAAACATTAATAAATAGGGTTATTTAATATGAATACTCTAAATTAAGGAGTACCGCTTAAAATACTTCAAACTCTTACTTAACTACCAATAAAACCAACTATTATACTCATTTTCTTTTATTATAATATGGCGACTTGCTACCTGTTAAGTAGGTAAGTATGTAACAACCCGAAAAGTACCCAATTTGCTTAAGCAATAGCTTATGGATACTTTTCAGTAGAACTTAAGTTTTTAATATAGGAATTTTTGTTCCGAGTCGTATTTTGAAATTCCGCGTTCGTATTTGGAATTTTTGAGAGATTTCATGAAAAGACCGTTTTTGGTCATCTTTGACTTTTCTTGACTTTTAAATCGTCTTTGACTTTTTCTTGACTTTTTAAAGTCGTCATTTACTTTTCGTGACTTTTAAAGTCGTCTTAAACTTTTCTGAACTTTTAAGTCATTTTTGACTTTTCCCGACTTTTTAGTCGATTTTGACTTTCGTTGACTTTTCCCGACTCGTCTTGCGATTTTGAAGACCGAAATTTTATTTAAAAAAATTATATTTTTGATTTATTTTTATGAAGATTTATTAGGATTTATCATAATTTAATATAATTATTTTGAATTTATTCGGAATTTAAAGAATAACTTTACGGTTTTTACCGAACGTCATTTAACTATTCCCGACGCATCGTAATGCGCGCAACAAAATCGAAACTCGACTTTGGCATGAGTCACACGTTGATGTCATCGCTTTCCACTCACCATTAGATGTTTTATTTATTTTGATTAAAATAATCAAAATATCTAGATATTTACTTACTTTAGCGATCCGTCAACGAAGATTACGCAAATCGAGCAAAAACAGACCGAATCCTCACCATGCCACACGGTCCATTTAGTCCTCTAATAGGGCTTGATATTTCATTACTTTTGATTATAATATTATAATATCTAGATATTATTTCACTTTATCGATCAATTAACGAAAATTACGCAAAACGCTCGAAATCAGACCGATTCTTCACCATACCACACGGCTCAAAACGTCCTCTAATAGCCTTGATATTTTCATTACTTTTGAGTAATATATCATAATATCTTGATATTAACTTTATCGTAAATTATATTTAATCATTTACCGTAAAATAATTATTAAACGCGAGTCAATTACGGAACAACAATTTTAAAACTGAACACCTTTATTTGTCTATAAACTCACGTCCAACTCCACTCCACTTTACTCACAAACACCTTTTCACTTTTCAACAAATCAAATAAAGATCAAAATATCACTTTCTCTAATCGTTCTTCGTGTTCTTCATAGTTCATCAATTGTTCTTCATCGTTCTTGAGCAAAACCTCCATACATCCTTCATTTCTTAATTAAATCCTTCCTAATTTATATTTCTAGGATCTCCTCTTCGCTCTCCATCTTCTAGTACGTTTTAAATTCAATTCCGTCAAGATCGTTTTCAACACTTTAATTATGAGAAATTTAGTTTAAGTTCTACTAATTGTTTTTCTTGTTATTTCTTATAGGGGAAGAGTTTGAAGACGAATTTGGGGACTCTTATATTTTGGGTGAAGACTAGTAGAAGGGTTTTCTTAATTATTACTTCTTATTATTTTGTGCTAAGTGGGTTTTGCTAGCTAAGGTAACAATTACGATTTACTCGACGAATTAATGTCACATAGCCTTTAGCTTTTAGTTTATGATTCATGTTATGGTTATTTAGGATTTGAGTTAGTAACATAGCCTTTAGTTTTATTTATTTTGATTTTGGTTCATCTTTACTTTTGGTTCATGTTTTATGATTTATGGATTTTTAGTTAGTAATATGTTTAGTAGTGATTTTTATGTTGTTTTATGATTTTTGATGATTTTTATGTTGTATGGAATTTTTATGTTGTTTTATGATTTTTGATGATTTTTATGTTGTATGGAATTTTTATGTTGTATTATTGTTCTTGATGATTTTTAAGTTGTAGTGAATTTTTATGTTGAATTATTGTTCTTGATGAATTTTTATGGTTTTCATAAGTTATGATTTTTTATGTTGTTTATGAAATTTTAACAAATTTAGTGTTCTTGAAGAATTTTTATGATTTTTACTAAGTTATAATTTTTATGTTGCTTATGGAATTTTAACAAGTTTAGTGTTCTTGAAGAATTTTAATGATTTTTACTAAGTTATGATTTTTATGTTGTTTAGGAAATTTTAACAAGTTTGTTGTTCTTGATGAATTTTGATGATTTTTAACAAGTTATGATTTTTATGTTGTTTATGAAATTTTAACAAGTGTAGTGTTCTTGACAAATTTTGATGATTTTAATAAGTTATGATTTTGTATGGATGTTGTTAAAATGGTTGTTTGATGATTAAAACATGTTAGAAATTAATTTGGTGTTGGTTTGATGGTGAACCGTGGGGAAGGGGACTGAACCGGGTCCAAACAGGCCGGTCCAGGCCGGTTCAGACCGGTCTGGGTTGGTCAAGGTGGGTCCGGGTTTTGGTCTTTGGGTTGTGTCGATGTTTGGTTGTTTAATTGTTGTTTTGACGGGTTTTAATTATGTTAAAGCATGCGGGAAATATTAGAAAACGGTTTTAGTACAAGTTAGAAAAATCAGCCACTTTAGCCCATTTAGGCCGTGGGGCCCAAATCAGGCCCATGTGGGTCCGGCCCAACTCAGCCCGTGGGTCCCACTTTGGGACTTGTGACGGTTTTTGAGTTATCGTAATTTTTATCGTGTTTTGTAATATTTAGCAAGTGGGAAATATTAATAAGTAAAATATTTAATTAAAAAGGTTTTTCATAAAATTATTATTTCTCCCATGTTAGAAATTATAAGACGAGACCGTAGTTTAATTTAATATCCTTTAAGTCAAACGGGGTTTTGGGTATAATATAATCTAATTCCCATGTTAGAAGTTTTATTAAAATAACATGTAAGGAATATGTTGATTTTATGTCTATGTGATAAGACTCTGTTTCTAGCCGGTTTGATCCAACGGGTTTGGTCAAACTAAGATCTAGTCAGCCCCGATTTGACTGATGACCCGTCGCGGGACTCGGGTCGGGGATTTGTCTTCAAGTCAGGTTGTATTTAATTCATGAATTAGCCTTAGTAGATATGAGGCGATATGTTAATTGATTATTATGGATATGCAATTAGTCACATGATAGGATGTTTTTTTTTCCTGTGACTGTTTAATTATATGGTTGGTGTCGTGTTGACTAAGTACCCATAGAGAATTATAATTATATGGCATGTTAAGTCGTATCTTGACCATGTTTTAAAGGTAACCTCTGAGTTAAGATATTAGTTTTGGTTCGGCCATTGTAATTCTCAATGAGTATCTTGGACCATGACATTGATAGGTCCGTACTGTCTTTAACGAGTATATAGTTCATGGTTAATAGCTTTTGTGTCTCGGCTTGGTGGGTTTATATCCAAGTCAGGGCATGGTTACCAAATCCACTTTGGGGATGGAGCCAGCTTAAGTACTAGCCATCTCTGCTTAGGGGGTCGCCTAGTAGAGTTTCTTGTGTACTTCTGGTCACGAGACGGGGAATGGAATAGCTGTTGTCGCTAGGTCTGATCAGTCTAGGACTAGGATGTTTTCCTACCTTGTGGTATAGCCTCGAGTTACAGAAGTCTTCTATTAACTGTACTAGGAACTTATGCCTGTTTGTAGAAGTATTGATCTTTCATGTATGTATGATTCTATGAGTTCTAGAAGGTGAGATGCAAGCCGGCTAGGATTGATAGAGTTTGGATTAACGGTTGTTAAATGATTCACATGATTACGTGTTGATTAGGGTTTGAGTGTATCAGGGCCATGTTACTTGGTAACCGCTGAGCCAGCATACCAGCTTCCCTACCTCGAGTTATATTTTATTATCGGATTCACATGATAGCTTTCATATGATAGGTTATATGGTAGTTAACTGTTTCATAACATGAAAACCATATCATATATGTTAAGGTTTTGTATTTTCTATATACATTGCTTTTATGTTTTTCATGTTTCATTAAACTCGACATTTCGTGGCTGCGAGAACTCGGAGTTACTCCCCACTGACTGTGGCTTCCGTGTTTATATTTAATGCGGTCGAACAGGTGGTGATGCATATTTTGGGGTACATGACGAGCTAGCGAGCGAAGTATTTACCTTGGACCTATATTCGGTTCAATGTTTGTATATTATTATATACACTTTTATTTCCGTATTTATACGGGAGATATGTCTCCCGTCTTGTATATTTCTTTTGTAGAATTTTATTCCGTATTGTAACGAACCTTTTTATTATGTAATGACACCTTAGTATTGTATTCGTATCTTTTATGTATTTAAAATATTTTTTTCTTTCCGCAAATTTGAGGGTGTCACAGTTGGTATCAGGGCTATTTTGCTCCCGACGCACGTTTGTGTACCCTTGCATAAATAACTTGACCTTAAGAAATAATAAACCGTGAGATAGAAGGGTAAGATGGGTAGATTAGGATTTATGTTGTAGTCTCTTTGTTCTTGCTAAATGATAAGTACTAATCTGTGTTTTAATTTTGCAAGATGCCCCCGAGGATTGACAACACTATTTTAGCAGCTCTTACCGTAATTATCCAAAACCAGCAGAACCAGCAAAACCAGCAGGCTAATCAGATTCCTCTTCCTGTTCCTGATCGTGATAGACACGGGAGTTATACGTGGGTTGCTTCACAGCTATCGAGGAGTCAAGCCAAAACCTATGATGGCGAAGTTGATCCCGTTAAACTTTCTGTGTGGTTACGGGAAATGGAGAAGAGTTTTTCCCTTTATGATGTCCTTGAAGAGGACAAAGTCCGGCGGCTGCTCACTTCTGAGAGAAGAAGCGGGATCATGGTGGACTCTTTCAGGTCCTTACAGCTAAGTTGGAGCCTAATTCGGGTGGCTCGTTTCCGTGAGCTCTGGAAGCGGAGGTGGTTTTACCAAGATGAGTGAGGCACAAAATTGAAGAGTTCAGGGATTCAAGCAAGGAAAAAAATATCTGTTCAGGAGTTTACTACCCGGTTCAATGAGTTGGCTCATTATGCCACTCGACTTATTAGGGTAGAGGAAGACAAGGCTTTCTTTTATCTGGGAAAGCTTTCTCCCCAGATAAAGGGGAAGATTAGTAGAGGTTCGACTTCCTTTGTCTCGATCTATAATGATGCCATCTGGGCGGAGACCTCTATCCGGGAGATTGCCGAGGAAGCTCGTGCTTCTTATGTTGCTCCTAATGCCTTTGGCAAGAGACCTTTATATCCTTCTTCTCGACCTTCCTTTTCTCCCTCTTTTCCAAACAAGAGGAGAAACTTTCAGAGCGGATCGGCAAACCAGAGAAACCGTTCCTTTGTGCCGAGTATCAACAACGACCTTAAAGGTCGTGTCTGCTTTACATGCAAGATGCCTATTCACCCGGGTGTTGGCTGCTTCAACAAGCCGTTTGTGTGCTTTATTTGCCAGAAATCGGGTCACAAGGCGAATGTATGTCCTGAGAGGAAGGGTACGGTGTCTACACCGGTTATTTCTGGGAGACCTAAGGGTCGTATTTTTATTATGAGCCGTGCTGAGGCGGATGCCCAACCCGATATTGTGAAGGGTATGTTCTCGATTTATGATTTACCGTGTTTAATTTTATTTGACACGGGAGCTTCTTTATCTTTTATTTCCATGAGACTATCCGATAAGTTACCGCTTAAAGCTTCAGTAGGAGAAACTACTCCTATATCGTTACCATCCGGGGAAGTATTTTCTTGTTCTTATCTTCATTCCGACATTCCAATATCCATAAATGGATCTATTTTTCCGGCGAATCTTTTACGTTTTCCTCTTGAAGAGTTCGATATTATTTTGGGCATGGATTGGTTATCTACTCATCATGCTCGATTCGAGTGCCGTGATCAGAAAATTATTCTTAAAAGTCCTTTGGGTGCTCGTATTTCTTAGCAAGGGGTTAGAAAGCAAGCTAGTGTGAAGTTAATCTCAGCTATGAAAATGTTGACTGTTTTAAAGAAGGGTCATCAAGCATTTCTATGTGTAGTGACTACTTCCGATTCTTCTCTTCCTTCTTTAAAGGATGTTCCTATTGTTCGGGAATTTCCCGATGTATTTCCCGATGAATTACCCGGGAGTGCTCCTGAAAGGGATGTTGAATTTTCCATTGATCTAGTTCCTGGAACTGGACCAATTGCTAAAGCTCCTTATCGTATGGCTCCTTCCGAATTGAAGGAGTTGAGAATTCAACTTGATGATTTGATTGAGAAAGGCTTTATTAGGCATAGTGCTTCTCCTTGGGGTGTGCTCCCCGTATTATTTGTCAAGAAAGAAAGACGGTTCTATGCGAATGTGCAGTGATGCTCGTGATGAATTGATTGAACCGTGTCACAATCAAAAACAAATATCCTCTTCCTCGTCTCAATGATCTTTTTGACCAGTTACGGGGTGCTTCTACTTTCTCTAAAATTGATCTTAGATCGGGTTATCATCAGATTCCCGTTCGGGAAGCAGATATTCCGAAGATTGCTTTCAGCTCGAGGTATGGTCATTTCGAATTCAATGTGATGCCATTCGGTTTGACTAACGCTCCAGCTATATTCATGGATCAGATGAATCGTACCTTCCGGGAGTATCTTGATAACTGTGTGGTGGTATTCATTGATGACATTCTGATCTTTTCAAAATCTAAGGAAGAACATGCTATTCATCTTCGAACCATTTTGGGTGTTCTTCGACGCCAAAAGTGGTATGCTAAGTTCTCCAAATGTGAATTCTGGTTGCCCGAGGTATCTTTCCTTGGTCATGTCATTTCCAAAGACGGGGTTATGGTCGATCCAGCTAAAATTGAGGCAGTTGTGGATTGGAAAAGTCCGAAAAATGTGTCCGAAATTCGGAGTTTCCTTGGTTTAGCAGGTTATTATCGTCGGTTTGTGAAAGATTTCTCCAAATTAGCAAGACCGATGACTCAATTGCTAAAGAAGGAAGCAAAGTATATTTGGACTGATGCATGTGAAGTTGCCTTCTTAGAATTGAAGAAGAGATTGACTACCGCACCGGTCTTAACTTTACCAGATGATGAAGCCGATTATGATGTTTATTGTGATGCTTCAAAGCATGGTTTGGGATGTGTCTTGATGCAGAATAGAAAGGTTATTGCTTATGCTTCTCGACAACTCAGGGTTCATGAAGTGAATTACCCGACTCATGATCTTGAGTTAGCGGCGGTAGTACATGCCTTGAAGACTTGGAGACACTATCTTATCGGAGGTCATTGTCGAATATATACTGATCATAAGAGCTTGAGGTGTATTTTTACTCAGAAAGAGTTGAACATGAGGCAGAGGAGATGGTTGGAGTTAGTGAATGATTATGATGCTGAGTTGATTTATCACGAGGGAAAAGCAAATGTCGTGGCAGATGCTTTGAGTAGGAAGACTAGTCATTCATTAAATGCTCTTGGTACTTTACCCGATGAACTAGTAACCGAATTTCAGAAGCTGGAGATACAGTTTGTTGGGAAAGGGTTTGATTATCTTGGTGCTTGGACTGCGGAACCTGATTTTTATCGAGAGATTCGTACTTGTTTACCGGAGGATGCTACTTTTATCGCCATTCGAGCAAAAATATCACTTGGGCAAGCAAAGGATTGTGTGGGGGATAATGATGGCTACCTTCGTTACCATGGTCGAATATATGTTCCGAGAAGTGCCGAGTTGAGGAAGAGAATTCTTGATGAAGCTCACCTTTCTCCTTATTCGATTCATCCGGGTGGCGACAAAATGTATAAAGATTTGAGACCACAATTCTGGTGGCCTAGGATGAAGATTGAAGTGAAGGAGTATGTTAGTCGATGTCTTACTTGTTAGAAGGTGAAGATTGATCATCAAAGACCCGGAGGTTTGCTGCAACCTTTGGAGATTCCTCTGTGGAAATGGGAGTCTATTTCTATGGACTTCGTGATGGCTTTACCTACTACTTCAAGTGGAAAGAATGCTATTTGGGTAATTGTAGACCGTCTAACCAAGGGTGCTAGATTCGTGCCTATCAAAGAAACTTGGAATATTGAGGTCTTAGCTGGTGCCTATGTGAAAGAGATAGTACGCTACCATGGAGTTCCTAAAGATATTGTTTCAGATCGTGATCCGAGATTCAGTTCCCGATTCTGGACAGCCTTACAAGAAGCCATGGGTAGTAAATTGTTGATGAGCACCGCTTTTCATGCCGCTACTGATGGTCAAACTGAGAGAACAATCCAAACCTTGGAAGATCTTCTTCGAGCTTGTGCCTTAGACTTTCATACATCTTGGGAGAAGTGTTTGCCTTTGGTGGAATTTTCTTATAACAACAGTTATCATGCTTCTATCAAGATGTCACCATATGAGGCTTTATAAGGTAGGAAGTGTCGTAGTCCTGTTTGTTGGGATCAAGTACAAGATGTCCCGACATTGTTACTGACACGATGCGATCAAGTTTCAAGTCATTCGTGAACGAATGAAAGCCGCTCAAGATAGACAGAAATCCTATGCCGATGTTCGTCGACTACCGCTTGAATTTGATGTTGAAGACCGGGTATTTCTTAAAGTGTCACCAATGAAAGGAGTGAAACGGTTTGGAGTGAAAGGGAAGTTGAGTCCTAAATATATTGGACCGTTTCGTGTGCTTCAAAGAGTTGGTCCTGTTGCTTAGCGTCTGGAATTACCTTCGAACTTGAGCAAAGTTCATGATGTGTTCCATGTTTCTCAGTTGAAGAAGTATATCAGTGATCCGAGTCATATTATTCAAGAAGAAGTGTTGGACTTGGAACCTAATTTGGCTTTGGAAGAAAGACCGATTCGTATACTTGAAAGGGCTAACAAGCAACTCCGAAATAAGGTGGTGCCTTTAGTTCGTATCCTTTGGCGTTGTGGAAACGTCGAATCAGAAAGTTGGGAACCCGAGGCTAAAATGTTAGCTAGATATCCCGAGCTCTTTGCTTGAGGTAAATTCCTTTTTCTTTCCTCTTTCTATTCGATTTAATCTTTCGAAGATTTCGTTCCGGCTATCGATGTTCTTAACTGCAGACGAGAACCTGGCGTCCCGTAGACAAGATCCTATATTTTGTTAGAAATATAATTTTAACAGTTTTTGAAAAGACCTACTATATGTTACGTTCCTTCTCTAAGTTCGAGGACGAAACTTTTAAAAGGAGGGGTGATTGTAACAACCCGAAAAGTACCCAATTTGCTTAAGCAATAGCTTATGGATACATTTCAGTAGAACTTAAGTTTTTAATATAGGAATTTTTGTTCCGAGTCGTATTTTGAAATTCCGCGTTCGTATTTGGAATTTTTGAGAGATTTCATGAAAAGACCGTTTTTAGTCATCTTTGACTTTTCTTGACTTTTAAGTCGTCTTTGACTTTTTCGTGACTTTTTAAAGTCGTCATTGACTTTTCTTGACTTTTAAGTCGTCATAAACTTTTCTTGACTTTTAAGTCATCTTTGACTTTTCTTGACTTTTAAGTCGACTTTGACTTTCGTTGACTTTTCCCGACTCGCCTTGTAAGTTTGAAGACCGAAATTTTATTAAAAAAAATAATATTTTTAATTTATTTTTATTAAGATTTATTATGATTTATCATAATTTAATATAATTATTTTGAATTTATTCGGAATTTAAAGAATAACTTTTACGGTTTTTACTCGAACGTCATTTAACTATTTCCGACGCATCGTAATGCGTGCAACAAAATCGAAACTCGACTTTGGCATGAGTCACACGTTGATGTCATCGCTTTCCACTCACCATTAGATGTTTTATTTATTTTGATTAAAATAATCAAAATATCTAGATATTTACTTACTTTATCGCTCCGTCAACGAAGATTACGCAAATCGAGCAAAAACAGACCGAACCCTCACCATGCCACACGGTCCATTTAGTCCTCTAATAGGGCTTGATATTTCATTACTTTTGATTATCATATTATAATATCTAGATATTATTTCACTTTATCGATCAATTAACGAAAATTACGCAAAACGCTCGAAATCAGACCGATTCTTCACCATACCACACGGCTCAAAAAGTCCTCTAATAGCCTTGATATTTTCATTACTTTTGAGTACTATATCATAATATCTTGATATTAACTTTATCGTAAATTATATTTAATCATTTACCGTAAAATAATTATTAAACGCGAGTCAATTACGGAACAACAATTTTAAAACTCAACACCTTTATTTGTCTATAAACTCACGTCCAACTCCACTCCACTTTACTCACAAACACCTTTTCACTTTTCAACAAATCACATAAAGATCAAAATATCACTTTCTTTAATCGTTCTTCGTGTTCTTCATCGTTCATCAATTGTTCTTCATCGTTCTTGAGCAAAACCTCCATAAATCCTTCATTTCTTAATTAAATCCTTCCTAATTTATATTTCTAGGATCTCCTCTTCGCTCTCCATCTTCTAGTACGTTTTAAATTCAATTCCGTCAAGATCGTTTTCAACACTTTAATTATGAGAAATTTAGTTTAAGTTCTAATAATTGTTTTTCTTGTTATTTCTTATAGGGGAAGAGTTTGAAGACGAATTTGGGGACTCTTATATTTTGGGTGAAGACTAGTAGAAGGGTTTTCTTAATTATTACTTCTTATTATTTTGTGCTAAGTGGGTTTTGCTAGCTAAGGTAACAATTCCGATTTACTCGACGAATTAATGTCACATAGCTTTTAGTTTATGATTCATGTTATGGTTATTTAGGATTTGAGTTAGTAATATAGCCTTTAGTTTTATTTATTTGGATTTTGGTTCCTCTTTATTTTTGGTTCATGTTTTTATGATTTATGGATTTTTAGTTAGTAATATGTTAAGTAGTGGTTATTATGTTGTTTTATGATTCTTGATGATTTTTATGTTTTATGGAATTTTTATGTTGTTTTATGATTCTTGATGATTTTTATGTTTTATGGAATTTTTATGTTGTTTTATGATTCTTGATGATTTTTAAGTTGTAGGAAATTTTTATGTTGATTTATTGTTCTTGATGAATTTTTATGGTTTTTCATAAGTTATGATTTTTTTATGTTGTTTATGAAATGTTAACAAATTTAGTGTTCTTGAAGAATTTTAATGATTTTTACTAAGTTATAATTTTTATGTTGTTTATGGAATTTTAACAAATTTAGTGTTCTTGAAGAATTTTAATGATTTTTTTACTAAGTTATGATTTTTATGTTGTTTAGGAAATTTTAACAAGTTTGTTGTTCTTGATGAATTTTGATGATTTTTAACAAGTTATAATTTTTATGTTGTTTATGAAATTTTAACAAGTGTAGTGTTCTTGACAAATTTTGATGATTTTAATAACTTATGATTTTGTATGGATGTTTGTTAAAATGGTTGTTTGATGGTTAAAACATGTTAGAAATTAATTTGGTGTTGGTTTGATGGTGAACCGTGGGGAAGGGGCTGAACCGGGTCCAAACCAGACCGGTCCAGGCCGGTTCAGACCCTGTCTGGGTTGGTCAAGGTGGGTCCGGGTTTTGGTCTTTGGGTTGTGTCGATGTTTGGTTGTTTAATTGTTGTTTTGACGGGTTTTAATTACGTTAAAGCATGCGGGAAATATTAGAAAACGGTTTTAGTACAAGTTAGAAAAATCAGCCACTTTAGCCCATTTAGGCCGTGGGGCCCAAATCAGGCCCATGTGGGTCCGGCCCATTTCAGCCCGTGGGTCCCACCTTGGGACTCGTGTCGGTTTTTGAGTTATCGTCATTTTTTATCGTGTTTTGTAATATTTAGCAAGTGGGAAATATTAATAAGTAAAATATTTAATTAAAAAGGTTTTCATAAAATTATTATTTCTCACATGTTAGAAATTATAAATACGAGATCGTAGTTTAATTTGATATCCTTTAAGTCAAACGGGGTTTTGGGTATAATATAATCTAATTCACATGTTAGAAGTTTTAATAGAATAACATGTAATGAATATGTTGATTTATGTCTATGTGATAAAGTCTCTGTTTCTAGCCGGTTTGATCCAACGGGTTTGGACAAACTAAGATCTAGTCAGCCCCGATTTGACTGATGACCCGTCGCGGGACTCGGGTCGGGGATTTGTCTTCAAGTCAGGTTGTATTTAATTCATGAATTAGCCTTAGTAG
Source organism: Heliosperma pusillum (assembly GCA_022085475.1). NCBI lineage: Eukaryota > Viridiplantae > Streptophyta > Magnoliopsida > Caryophyllales > Caryophyllaceae > Heliosperma > Heliosperma pusillum. The sequence goes on along the minus strand of JAIUZE010034039.1, from coordinate 4,017 downwards.
ATATAAGGCGATATGTTAATTGATTATTATGGATATGCAATTAGTCACATGATAGGATGTTTTTCCTGTGACTGTTTAATTATATGGTTTGTGTCGTGTTGACTAAGTACCCATAGAGAATTATAATTATATGGCATGTTAAGTCGTATCTTGACCATGTTTTAAAGGTAACCTCTGAGTTAAGATATTAGTTTTGGTTCGGCCATTGTAATTCTAAATGAGTATCTTGGACCATGACATTGATAGGTCCGTACTTTCTTTAACGAGTATATAGTTCATGGTTAATAGCTTGTGTGTCCCGGATTGGTGGGTTTATATCCAAGTCGGGGCATGGTTACCTAATCCACTTTGGGGATGGAGCCAGCTTAAGTACTAGCCATCTCTGCTTAGGGGGTCGCCTAGTAGAGTTTCTCATAGACGGTTATGTCATGGGACGGGGAACGGAATAGCTGTTGTCGCTAGGTCTGATCAGTCTAGGACTAGGATGTTTTTCCTACCTTGTGGTATAGCCTCGAGTTACAGAAGTCGACTATTGACTGTTCTAAGAACTTATGCCTGTTTCTAGAAGTATTGGTCTTTCATGTTTGTATGATTCTATGAGTTTTAGAAGGTGAGATGCAAGCCGGGTAAGATTGATAGAGTTTGGATTCCCGATTGTTAACTGATTCACATAATTACGTGTTGATTAGGGTTTGAGTGTATCAGGGCCATGTTACATGGTAACCGCTGAGCCAGCATACCAGCTTCCCTACCTCGAGTTATATTTTATTATCGGATTCACATGATAGCTTTCATATGATAGGTTATATGTTAGTTAACTGTTTCATAACATGAAAACCATATCATATATGTTAAGGTTTTGTATTTTCTATATACATTGCTTTTATGTTTTCATGTTTCATTAAACTCGACATTTCGTGGTTGGGAGAACTCGGAGTTACTCCCCACTGACTGTGGCTTCCGTGTTTATATTTAATGCGGTCGAACAGGTGGTGATGCATATTTTGGGTACATGACGAGCTAGCGAGTGAAGTTTTACCTTGGACCTATATTCGGTTCATAGTTTGTATATTATTATACACTAGTTTATTTCCGTATTTATACGGGAGATATGTCTCCCGTCTTGTATATTTCTTTTGTAGAATTTTATTTCCGTATTGTAACGAACCTTCTTATTATGTAATGACACCTTCGTATTGTATTCATATCTTTTATGTATTTAAAATATTTTTTTCTTTCCGCAAATTTGAGGGTGTCACACCGTGTTTTTATAATAAATTTTATCTGGAAATTTATTTATTAAAATAATTATTTTGTGAGTTTAATTATTTATTTCGTATTTAACGTTTACGGTCTCTATTTTGTAATTTTCCGTTTTTACCTAATTTGGATGCGTTAAAATATCCGTGCACGATTGTACTATTTTAATTTAATAGTTACTTCTTTTATATCCATTTTCCGAGCGTTTTAATTATACTTAATCCGATTTATAATAGGATTATCCATCTTGTGAGATAATGGATCAAAAGCCCACTTGAACTCTCTTATAAATAGAGAACCTAACCTAGTTGGAAACTTGCTCAGTTATTTTGTCCATGCAAATTTCACGTGCCGCAGCTCTTCTTCCTTTCTATTCTTAATTCCTCCCTTTTGACGCCATTGTTATGCAACTTTTTTCACCCAAATAAAATATAAATTATATATTTACAATCCTGACTCTTACCTCTACAATATATTCTATTCATAATATTTTTAAGGGACTCGATTATATGAAGTTTAGACCTACCTTTAGGGTTTATATATTTAATGGGTAAATAAGAAGAATAAGAAGAAGATGTCTTTCTTTTAGGGCGTTTTTAGAGGAGGATTTCTGTAGCACAATATTAAAAGCGTTTTTATGAAGATGAAGATTATTTTGCGGTCTTTATTGCGTAATAAAGGTAACTAGGTTTTCTTCTTTAATTATGTTTATAGAAAGTAAACGTGATTTACATTATATAATGGTGTATGTATGATTTAATTGTATTGTGGGTAATATTATATGCATTTAATTGTATTTATTATATGTTCTTTTGTATAATATTATTTGTGTCATCTAGTGTTGCGCGATACAACACTAGTGGCGTTGTTGTGGAGCCGTGTGCAACGGCCTAGGCGAACCAACGGTGGCGGCCTAGGGTTTTATGTTCGTCGTGGCCTTTCTTGTGAGGAAGGTTAGGGTTTGGTGATTTATCACCTAGGGTTTTGGTTGTTTTTAAGAATTAGGGTATGTGTTTACATCGTTAAGATTATAGTATATTAGACTATAACTTTGCATGTAAGCTACCCAGGTTTTACCTGTTTGAGCTATAACTTTGAAAGTGACGTTATGGTGCGGTGTACTATAACAAGACTCGTTGTGGTGACATGGCGGTTTTTACCGTGGAGTCGACCCCTCGATGATGGTGTTATAGAGGACTAACCCGTGATGGAAGAGAGTCTTAGTTGATGATACTATAACCTCGCACGTATAACTAAGGTTATAGCTTGAAGTTCTATAACTTCACTAAAGTTGAGTGAAGGTTATTACTGAAGGTACTATAACTTTGCTGAAGTTAAGTGAAGGTTATAGTTGAAGATACTATAACCTGACACGCTTAACTAAGGTTATAGTTGAAGTGCTATAACTTCACTAAAGTTGAGTGAAGGTTATAAATGAAGGTACTATAACTTTGCTGAAGTTAAGTGAAGGTTATAGACATGCTTAACTAAGGTTATAGCTGGGGTTACTATAACTTCACTAAGGTTAAGTGAAGGTTATAGTTGGAGGCATTATAACATTGGAAGTTATATTCTTTTGTGTCTGGTGTTATGTTAATTCGAACTATAACATGACCTTTGAGGTGTAATTTAATAAGTCAAGATACTATAAGCTTGGTCGCTTGTGCTTGTTTACTTGTGGTGTTATAGTCCGTTGGACTATAACGCTATGTTTGCATATCGTATTGGTTATTCTTTTTCATATATTGTTGGACAGTCGGTTGTCTTGTTCTTGGGTTGAGTAGTGATGTTGTTCACACATTGTTGGGCAGTCAGTAGTATTGTTTCTGAGTTGAGTCGTGACGTTGTTCACGCATTGGGTTGTGCGGTCGGTTATACTGTGCATTTGTTTGTTATGGTTCAATAGATGACGATAGTATATGTTATATACTGTCGGAATGAACTAACGCTACCCTTCGGGAATTGGGTTTTATGGTCTATGTTCGGGGGAGGGGGGGGGGGGGGGGGGGGGGGGTTGTTAACACCCGGAAATGTACCCTATTTTTATTGTGAAAATATTTTACGGATACTTTTCAGCGAATTTTAGTTTTAATCGTAAATTTAATTTTCCGAGTCGAATTTAGAATTTCCGAGTTCATATTTGGAATTTCCGCGAGATTCCATGTGAATCCCGTCTTAAGGCGACTTTGACTTTTTCTTGACTTTTTTCCACTTACTCTACATATACTCCCCTCATAACCTAATTTCCCTCACAACTCAACATCTTCTTTCTTCCTCACTAAGAAACCAAAGAAACCTAGCCTCCATTTTTTATCCGTCTTTGAATCATCATATCTCATTCGTTTCTTGCTCAAATTCACGTAAGTTCGTCTTATTCTTCCCCTCTTAGCTTCCTCTAACCGTATTGGTAATAAAATTACCGTCTTTCTCGCTTTTTAAATTATCCGTCTTTCTCAAGGTGAATGATATTCATCTTTTGTTATCGAATTGTAGGTGGAGACTTTCTAGAAATCGATTAAAGACGCGAAAAGGTAACGGTGAAGGGTTACTCGATATCATTTACGTGTTTTATGTGATTTCTAGGCTAGTAATCGTATGTAGATTATGGTTAGTATGATTAGGACTTGTGTTGTTGTTGATGGATGTTGTTAGTTGTTAATTGATATGAGAATTGATGGTTTGTGATGATAAATGAGGATTTTGTTGTTGATAACATGTTGATTTTGATCGTGCCTGAATCCCGTGAAGGACGCTGGC
>JAIUZE010034034.1:0-15401 GCA_022085475.1 Heliosperma pusillum | reverse complement strand
CCCTAGTATAATATTTAATAAAGATACTTATCTTACCATAAAATAATATTTGCTTATCTTTTAGAAAATATCTTTATCTCAAAATATTATTTGGTTTATATTATAGAAATATATTTATCTTAATATCTCAAAATATTGTTGTAAAGATATAGTAGAATCCTAGATTAGGTAAACTAAGGAAACAACCTATGGAGGCCGGATTCCTAGCTCACGAAACCCTAGGAGCACGAATCCCTAGGTGGCACAAACTAGGTTTCACGAAACCCTAGATGGCTCAACCACTAGGTGGGCTAATTAGGTTAACAAAAAATTGAGATAGAATATATTAATGTCTATCTTTCCTCTCCTACCTGGGAATTATGATAGGCCGGGGGCGGCCGCTCGGATGGCAGATTGAACCGAGAGTAATATATTTATATATCACAACTTTTTTGTTAAAATAATTAGCCCCACCTAGTGGGTTTTCTTTGAGCACATCAGGGTTTCGTGAAAACCTAGTTTGTGCCACCTAGGGATTCGTGCTCCTAGGGTTTTGTCAGCTAGGAATCCGGCCTCCATAGGTTGTTTCCTTAGTTTACCTAATCTAGGATTCTACTATATCTTTACAACAATATTTTGAGATATAAAGATAAATATATTTCTATAAGATAAACCAAATAATATTTTGAGATAAAGATATTTCTAAAAGATAAGCAAATATTATTTTATGATAAGATAAGTATCTTTATTAAATATTATACTAGGGTTTTAGATCTACTATGATTCTTCTACTATAAATACTCATTCACATACAATTTGTAAAATACACGAAATACACATACATTCATACGGCTATTTATTTTACTTGTGTTGATTTTCCAAAATCGTTTTAAAGCAAACCTTTGAGCAAATATTTATTATTTTTAGAGTTTGTTTTTAAAAGAGTCGTGCATCAATTATTATCAATCGCTTGAGTGAATTACGTTATTGGATAATAGTACATCATTATAAGCTTACAATTCTTTAACGGGAATTTGTGTGAGTTATATAGTACTTTCTTATTAGCGTAAGATAGTATAGAGTATTTAGCGATACTCACCTTGAGTTTATAATCAGTGTTGATTATACGAGTGGGTGTAATTTTTGTAATCCGTGAAGGTTACTAAAAATTATTAATCGAGAATAGTGGACGTAGGTTTCAACGTGTGAAACTGAACCACTTCAAAAATCGTGTGCCTCTCTCTTATCTCTTTACTTTTCGTTATTTCGTTATTTATGCTTACTTTGATTAATTGATTAGTTGATTTTAATTCATAAGATCAAATAATTAATTACATATCATATAATTCGAAAAAGTGGGGCTAGTTTTTAATACTCAATTCCCCCCCCCCCCCCTCTTTCGTATTCGATCAATAGACTCTACAATTGGTATCAGAGCCTCGTGCTTTTGATTGCCTTACAGCAATTTAGAGTCTATTGATCGAATACGAAAGAGAGGGGGTGAATTGAGTATTAAAAACTAGCCCCACTTTTTCGATTTATATGATATGTAATTAATTATTTGATCTTATGAATTAAAATCAACTAATTAATTAATCAAAGTAAGCGCAAATAACGAAATAACGAAAAGTAAAGAGATACGAGAGAGGCACACGATTTTTGAAGTGGTTCAGTTTCACACGTTGAAACCTACGTCCACTATTCTCGATTAATAATTTTTAGTACCTTTCTACGGATTACAAAAATTACCAACCCACTCGTATAATCAAAACTATGATTATAACTCAAGGTGAGTATCGCTAAATACTCTATACTATCTTACGCTAATAAGAAAGTACAATATAACTCACACAGATTCCCGTTAAAGAATTGTAAGCTTATAATGATGTACTATTATCCAATAACGTATTTCACTCAAGCGATTGATAATAGTTGATGCACGACTCTTTTAAAAACAAACTCTAAAAATAATAAATATTTGCTCAAAGGTTTGCTTTAAAACGATTTTGGAAAATCAACACAAGTAAAATAAATAGCCGTGTGATGTATTGTGTTTCGTGTGTATGTCGTGTCTTTTACAATTTGTATGTGAAGGAGTATTTATAGTAGAAGAATCATAGTAGATCTAAAACCCTAGTATAATATTTAATAAAGATATTTATCTTATCATAAAATAATATTTGCTTATCTTTTAGAAATATCTATATCTCAAAATATTATTTGGTTTATCTTATAGAAATATATATTTATCTTTATATCTCAAAATATTGTTGTAAAGATATAGTAGAATCATAGATTAGGTAAACAAGGAAAACAACCTATGGAGGCCGAAATTCCTAGCTCACGAAACCCTAGGAGGCACGCAGCCCTAGGTGGCACAAACACTAGGTTTCACGAAACCCTAGGTGGCTCAAACACTAGGTGGGCTAATTAGGTTAACAACAAATTGAGATAGAATATATTAGAAACCCTAGGTAGCATGACAACCCATAAGTTGTATTACTAACCAATAGAATCTCATAAATATATTCTCTATTAAATAATTGATAAATATAAAAAATAAAACTCTTTCACTTTTGAAAACATTTCAAAACATTTTATTTCCAAAATCATGCATCAATATTTTATCATTCAAAATCATAGACTAAAGCTATAACTTTTGAACATAAAATCTCTCGAATGGAATAGTTACCGAATGACGACCTATACTATATAATCTTCACAAAGATCTTCAGTATACGGATCATCTCTTCATCTTGATCACAAAGACCTCCAGCTCGAGCTTGTGTGTTTGACGTGTCTTGTTTGAAGCGATTTTCTTTACAGTGATGCCGGTTAGCTATAACTTGCCATGTCACCTCCAAGTTGCCTGAGTTGTTATACTTTGTCTCACAGACTTTATCAAAGTTATGCCTAACTTTGATCTTTCTTCCATAATTGTTGCTAAGACTATAATAAGGGACTACAGCCACATTACACGCATATGATATATCGAGGTAAAGTAAACATATGATTACATTAAACAATGTCATTATCAAAACTATAAATTTGTCCAACAAGCAAGGAGGTTGATCCATTGATCTTTTATTTGTATTATGTACCGCTGCATTTAATTTTATATTTTAATGGATCAAACATCGAAGTGTCCCTATTAGATGGTGGGAAGACCTCCCGTCTATGAACAATATGATGAACCATTTATAAAGGGTATACGATTGGGAGTGTTGGCTAATCATTAAGAATGGTCTAATAAGTCATGCTTGGACACGGCCACTGGCACTTCCATCGAAAAGAAAGAAGATGACTATGTTGAGGAAGATTATAAGAAAGCTGAGAAAAATTCAAAGGCTATTAGTCTGTTGCAAAACGGCATGACCCATACTGAATTTGATCGTTTCTCATCTAGTTCTACTGCCAAGGAAATATGGGATGGTCTTGAGTTAGCTTACGAGGGGACAACTGTTGTCAAAAAGCAACGCATAGCTCTACTTATGCGAAAATACGAATTGTTCTCCATGGAACAAAATGAATCGCTTGACAGCATGTCTACTCGCTTCTCCAGTATCATTAATGAATTGAAAAATATTGGAAAAACTTTTGACTCCGAGGAAATTGCCAGGAAGATCCTTAGAAGTCTATCTAAACGATGGAGACCTAAGGTGACGGTAATTGAGGAATGTAAAGACCTATCTGACCTATCTTATCAAGAGCTACTTGGAACCTTAATGGCTCACGAAATCACTCTTGATGAAGATGAGGCAAATGATAGTAATAGCAAGAAGGTGGCTTTACAGGCCGAATCTAGTGAAAGACAAGATTCGGATCTTGAAGATGAAACAGTGTTATTTGCTAGACGTTTTAAGAAAAAGGTCTTTAATAAACCACAAGGGAAAACGTTTAACAATAACACCAACAAATCTTACAAGAAGCCAATTGAGTCAAAAGGGTCTCTTTCTAGTCGTGGTTGCTTCAAATGTGGGGATAATGATCACATGAACAAAGATTGCCCCACATGGAACAAAATCAAAGACAAAAATCAACGAGACAAAACCAAGAAGGAATTCAAGCAAGTGATGATGGCTTATTGCTGGGAGATCTCGACACAGAGGACGACGAGTTAGAGGAAGAGGAAGTCGCCAACTTGTGTCTAAGCAACGTCAGTCTTGACCTAATTTCTGACAGTGACAATGAAAGCGAATCCGAGATGTGTCTTGTTGGCAACTCAGATTCAGAACCAGATTCAGAAGATGACGAAGAGGTTAGTCATCTTGAACTTAAAAAGCAAGGTAAGAATTTATCTAAGAAGTCTTTAATTAAGTATTTTGAAGAAGCCTTAGATCATTGTCATGAGCAGAGTCTAGAATTGAAAGATCTTAAAGAACAAATTCTTGACATTGCTGAGGAAAACCAACTTCTTAAGGCCAAAGCTAAAAAGCTCAAGTCTAAAGTTATGGCAACTTCAGCTATAACTTCAGACAAGACAAATGTTGAGAAAGAAGCTCTTGAGTTTAAAGTTATAGCTAATGAAGCTATAATCTCAGAGTTAAAGCTCAACATTAAGCATCTTCAAGCCAAAGTTATAGCTAATGAAGCTATAACTTTAGAATTGAAGAAAGTAAATGAGCTTTTACAATCTCAAGCTAAGGCAAAGGAAGTTGTTATTCTTGATCATGAGAAAGTAAACTCTTTTCTTTCTCAGCAATTGAAAGAATTAAAGGCTGAATTCTCCCAAGCCAAAAGTCAACATAATGAGGAGAAACTTATCTTGAACAAACGTTTCAATGATTTTCGTGAAAATTTCAAAAAGAACACTCCCTCCAAAGACTCGAATGTAGATCATTCGTCGTGTGAAAAAGAAATTCAGTCTTTGAAGGAATTGCTCCTACATGCACGAAAAGTTCATGATAAGTGGGAAGGAAGTCAGAAGGTCTTAGACTTCCTTACCGAAAAGTCTAACAATAACATGAAGATGGGTCTAGGTCATGAATGCTATAGTCGTAGAGACCATGATAAGTGCAAATCCACTCCTTCTGACCGTGATTTTAGAAGAAGGAAGTATGTCAATCTTTCAGAATATCTGATTTGCAATTATTGTGGTCACAATGGTCATGTTAAAGATAATTGTGTTAAATATGTTAACGACAACAAAAATCAAACTGATTTTGTGAAAGAGCATGACGTGTCTAGTGAGTCCGAATCTGAACCTCAACGTGATGAGGTTAAAAATAATGAGTTTAGATGGTTTTATGACATGGCTTTCGATTACACATCTGTACCTTCAAAATCTAAACCTAATGTGAATCAGAAGCAGTCGTTTAAACCTAATGTGCGTCACAACAATAACAAACAATATAATAAACCTAGCAAACCCTATCCTAAAAAGAAAAGAATTGTCAAACAGGTATGGGTTAGGAAGGATCAAATACATAGAGTCACTAACCACAAAGGACCCAACTTAGCGTGGGTACCTAAAAGCTGTATTTGATTCTCTTGCAGATCATAGTGAAAGAAAATAATCTATGGTATCTCGACAGTGGATGTTCGAGACACATGACAGGAAACAAGAATCTTTTTCTTTCACTAGAGCCCTTCAACGGTGGCAAAGTCACCTTTGGAGACAACAAGAAGGGCAACATAATCGGTGTAGGTAAGATTGGTATATCTTCTTCACATGCTATTAATAATGTATATCTGGTAGATGGCCTTAAGCATAACTTGCTAAGTATCTCTCAATTATGTGACAAAGGCAATAAAGTCGTTTTTCATTCAAATGTCTGTCGCATCATAATTGAAGGTACTAGTACTGTTATCTTAGAAGGCTTACGTAAAAGGAACGTGTATATGATTGATTTAAACAAAGTCACTACAAGTTCCTTTACGTGCATGAAAGTCACTGTGGATGATTCATGCTTGTGGCACAAGAGGTTTGCACACATCAGTCCAACGATTTTAAAGAAACTCAAGTCTTGGGATTTAGTTGAGGGTCTACCCTCAATCCAATTCGAACAAGAAAAGATGTGTGACTCATGTGCCCGTTGTAAAAAGTTAGATCTTCATTCAACCAAAACGCGTGTAAAGTACAGAGCGTCATTGAGTTGGTACACATGGATTTATTGTGGTACATATGACAGTTCGACGCCGCGCTGGATCAAGGTACGTATTGGTCATAGTCGACGGGACTCTCCAGGTAGTATGGCCTATCTTTCTATCTTACCACAATGAAACTTTCGATGAGTTTGTAGTATATGAGATCGCACAAAACAAGTATGATAAAAAAAAAAGTGGGAAAAAAAAAAAAAAAAAATCTTAAGGGGGGGTGTCCATTCGTACGGATCATGGACCGAATTGATATCAAGCTTTTATCAGAATATTGTAGGGCGAATGGTTGTAGGACATAAACTTTCTGACCCACGACCCCACAACAAACATGGTTTTTTTGTCGGGGTGGAACGTATGATACAACATTAGAGGACATGGCCCGCCATATGTTTTGTGTAAGTGGCTCTGCCTAAGAGCTTTTGGGCTGAAGCCATTAGTACTGCATGCTATGTGCACAATAGAGCTATGATTAGACCAATTCTCAAAAAGACTCCCTATGAACTTTTAAGAGGGAGAAAACCCAATATAGCTCACCTTCGTTGCTTCAGGAGTAAATGTTTTGTCCATAATAATGGAAAAAGTAATTTGAGCAAATTTGATCCACGAAGTGACGAAGCTGTGTTTGTTGGTTATTCTAATCATAGTAAAGCTTTTAAAGTTTTTAACAAAAGAACGTTGTGCATAGAAGAAAGTGTTCATGTGGTATTTGATGAAGATAATGTGCCTGAACAAGTTGAACAGAATGAAGAAGAAGACATGAATGATCCAGACTTTCGCCTTTCAAGGGAAGACGAGCCAGATAATAATGAAGAAGGTATTGAAGGAATCAATGATGAACTTGATAAATCCGCAAATGACCTTGAACAGAGAACTGAGACAATTGTTGATGATACGAATGTCTCCTCTCAAAACAAGGAAAAGGAAACTGAAGTTATAGCTGATGATGCTATAACTTTGAACCAGAACCAAGATGGTGTAACTGAAGTTGTACCAACTTCAGATATAACCCCAGAGTCCAACTCAGGGGGAACCAATCTTGACTCTGAATCATTTGAGGAAAATGAAAGTTCATCAGATGATGATGAGCCTACGAACTCTAAGAAATGGAAATATAAGAGTTCTCATCCTATGGATAGTATCCTAGGAAGTTTGACTAAAGGAGTTCAAACTAGGCGAACATTAAATAACTTTTGTTCATTCTATTCATTTATGTCTACCATAGAGCCTACCAACATCAAAGAAGCTCTTGCAGAATTCGACTGGATTGTGGCTATGCAAGAGGACCGTCAACAGTTCGAACGCAATAAAGTATGGCACCTTGTGCCACGACCTCCTAATCAAACTGTGATTGGTACTCGATGGGTATTTAGAAATAAATTGGATGATTCAGGAGTTATAGTTCGTAACAAGGCTCGATTGGTTGTTCAGGGTTATAATAAACAAGAAGGGATTGATTATGACGAGACATTCGCTCCAGTAGCAAGACTTGAAGCTATTCGCTTGCTCATCGCCTTTGCAGCTCATAAAGGAATGAAATTATTCCAAATGGACGTTAAGACTGCATTTCTTAACAGTTATTTGGAAGAAGAGGTTTTTGTTGAGCAACCTCCTGGATTTTTGAATAGCATGTTTCAAAACCATGTTTTTAAACTCGATAAAGCTTTATATGGTTTGAAACAAGCGCCTAGGGCTTGGTACGACAAATTATCTAAATTCCTATTACAAAACAATTTTAAAAGAGGATCTGTCGACAAAACCCTATTTGTAAAATCCGAGGGTTCTGATTTACTTGTTGCTCAAATTTATGTAGACGATATTATTTTTCGGTTCTACTAACAATAAATTGTGCAAGTATTTTTCAGATCTTATGACCTCAGAATTTGAAATGAGCATGATGGGAGAATTGAAATTCTTTATAGGATTGCAGATTCAAGAAACCAAAGAAGGAATAAAGATTCACCAACAAAAATATGTCAAGGAGCTAATCAGAAAATTTGGTATGGAAAACGCTCATCCTATGGACACACCTATGGTAACTGATAAAACGTTGACCTTGGACGAAAATGGTAAGTCCGTAGATGAGACTACATATCGAGGTATGATTGGTTCTTTATTATATTTGACTGCAAGTAGACCTGACATTATGTTAAGCGTATGTGTCTGTGCTAGATTTCAATCATGTCCTAAAGAATCACATATGATTGCAGTTAAACGTATCTTGAGATATTTAATTGGTACATCTAATTTATATCTGCGGTATCCACTTGAGTGTAATTTCGATCTAGTAGGATATTCAGATGCAGATTATGCAGGATGTTCCCTAGATAGAAAAAGTATCTCTGGATTTGCTACGTTTGTTAGACCTTGCATAATCACTTGGGGCTCAAAGAAGCAAAATTCGGTTGCATTATCTACTGCAGAAGCCGAATATATTGCTGCAGGACTGGTATGTTCTCAACTACTTTGGTTAAAGCAACAACTATGTGATTATGGTGTTAATGTTGGTTGTATGCCTGTTTTCTGTGATAATACGAGTGCTATTGTTATTTCTAAGAACCCAGCTCAACATTCTCGTACTAAGCATATAGACATTAGACATCATTTTTTGCGTGACCATGTAGAAAAGGGCAACATTAAACTCGAATTTTGTAGTACTGACGATCAATGGGCTGACATTTTAAAAAAGGCGTTAGCGAGAAGACGTTTTGAGATTTTGCGGTTGGAAATTTGTTTAATCGGTAGCAATTAAATTCATCTTATTTATTTTGTGAACCTGCGTGACTGGCTAGATTAAGACGAGATTATATGACTGTGTCCGCATATTTCATTGCTAGTATATTTGTGTTTAATATAATATATTTTACGTGAGTATCATGCATATTAAGTGTTTTATGGAAATTGAATTATGAAATATTTGCCAAATATCTATCTTATTCACTTTCCAAAATTGAGCCAAAATTCTACCCATGTATACCATGTTTGCCGAAATTCTCAAATAAAATTACCCAATCATATCTTTTTATTTACCAAATTCTATCCTTACCATATCCCAACAATTAACCACCCAAGATTCCTTTTTCTACCCAAATTCAAAAAAAAAAAAAAAAGGAAAAATAGGGGATTGGGGCCGGCACACCATGTGCCCAAGCACAAAAGTCACCCTAATTCTTACACAAACATAATTACCCATCACCCATCACTTTCACCACATAAACACATCACCTAATTTTTACTCCTTCTCTCTCCTTTTCACGGCACCCCTACCACAACACCAAAAATTTACCATCAATTTTTCAAGCATTCATCAATGGCTTCCACTAGATCAAAAATTTCCAAGAACCCAAACCCAAAAACTCCCAAGCCAAGTATGCCTAAAAATACCTCTTCTCCTCCCACACAACAATCACCCAACCAAAACCAAACCGAGTCCGGTGCGGGTCTTGATAGTACGAAAAGAAGACGGTTAAATAAAGGCAAAGGTAGAGTCCAAGAAGAACCTTCGGTCGAAACAACTGACACGGTACCCGAGGCATGTACACGGGTCACCCTCCGTGATTTTTCGCCTCAAGAAACATCTTCGGGGATTGATAAACTCCGTCTTACAAAAGACGAAATAAAACTTGTGAACCGGGTTGCTCAATATGGAATACACGGTGGTCGGTATTATCCTAAGGCTTGGTGTGACAAGTATAGGGCTTTGGGATTCTTTTCTGATTTTCTGAATTTCCAAGAATGGGAAACGGTGGCTCAGTTTTCGGGTCCGGTGTATCCGATTGAGGTAATTCAGTTCTTTTCTTCTGTTTCTTTAGACAATGGAGTGTTGCATGCCGTCATAAATAGCCGTTCAGTTTCGATTTCCGTGACGGACTTTTGTACTCTGTTTTCGGTTCCTGATGATGGAATCAAAATCAATCCGAGTACGTCATGGGAGAAACTGACGGACATGGCTAAGCTGGAGGTTAAGCAGTATTTTGATGTTGGGGCGACGGTGTCGAGTTGCGTGTTGGCTGGTAGTGTGTCTCCTAAACTGAAATTTCTGTTGAATTTTTTATGGAATACCGTGATTCCGCGACGGGGCGGACGTGATAAAATTGCATGCTATGAGATGTTGGTTGTTAAGCATTGGTTGGAAGGACACCGGGTTAATTTACCTTCTTTTGTCTTTAATCGTATTTCACAAACCGCTTTCTCGGTGACCGAAGACAAAATTTACTCTACTCTTGATTTGCCGTATGGCATGTGGTTGTCACGGCTCTTAGAGTCGAAGGGAGTTGTTAATATGAACAATTATGGGGTCGCCGTAAAAGATGAAATGTGTGATACGTTCTTGAAGTTTATGAAGCTTGATGCTAATGGTCCGGAGTTGTTGTTTTTAGTAAAGGGTGGTTCGGTCGGTTTGCAGTCGGGAGGGGCTGATTTTTCCGGGATTGAGTCAAAATTGGATATGTTCATTGGTAGTATCATGGAGCGCTTGGATGCGCAGGATAAGAAAATTGAGACGGTATTGGATACGGTTGTTCAAGCCGTAGCAATGGGCTCCTCAAACTCAACCCCGTGACCAAGGTGGGTCGGGTGTGAGTCATGAGATGAGGACATGGATGGATGCTGTGGATGATCGCCTTGCTAAGTTGGAACGCAACATTATCGATTGTAAGCAAGAAGCGTATAGGCAAAGGGATAGGATGACATTCTTGGTGAGCCAAGGCGGGTCGTTGGTTAAGAGCGGGACGGATATGCGTGAGGGGATGCGGACTATATATGATGCGACGGAGGCCCTTTCGTTGAAAGTTCGGAACTTTGACGTTTGCCTCACCGCTCAAGCTACACATGTGTCTTCTTGCCTTGACCGTCTATCCACTCTTGAGTACCGCACTAGGCCCGGTTATAAAGCACCCTAGCCTCATCCACTTACCCACAATGCCTTGCTTTTCTATCCTTGGTTGTTTTACTCTTAAAACTACTAATCCTATTCGGCCCATTTTGGCTTATTTTGACATTGTTCTATTCGGCCCAATGGCACTTAACAATATCTTTTGTGGTTTGTAGTTTTAAATTAACATTTGCATTTTAATTTTGCTTGATATATATCGTCTTATATTGCGTATTTTGCATATCTATTTCTTGCCTTGACATGTGTTATTCTAGTCGTTTCATGTCTTTGTTCTTGTCTTTTCAATGATGCCAAGAGGGGGAATAAATGATATGATTTGAGTCTTTGCTTAAGCTTGCTCCTTGTCAAGACTCGTTATCTCTTAAATTCTCTCAAGCTATAACTTTGGCTAAGTTGTTTTGTTCTTGCGATCAAAGTTGCTATAACTTTGGAGTGCTTTGTTGAGGGGGAACCATACTTAGTCACATTGTTAAGAGGAAATCATAAGAGACCTGTCATCATCAAAAAGGGGGAATTTGTTGGACCAATTTCATAGTTTTGATAATGACATGTGTTTACGTAATAATATGTTTTACTCGATATATCATATGCGTGTAATTGTGTGCTTTATTCTTATTATAGCTAGCAACAATTATGAGAAGAAAGATCAAAGTTAGACATAACTTTGATAAAGTCTGTGAGACAAAGTTATACCAACTTCAGGAATAACTTTGGAAGTGAACATGGAAGTTATAGCTAACCAGGCATAACTTTAAAGAAAATCGCTTCAAACAAGATCTACATCAAACTACACAAGACTCGAGATGGAGGGTCTTTAAGATCAAGATGAAGAGATGTTCCGTATACTGAAGATCTTTGTGAAGATTAGATAGTATAGGTCGTCATTCTGTAACTATTTCATTCGAGAGATTTTATGTTCAAAAGTTATAGCTTTAGTCTATGACTTTGGATGATAAAATATTGATGCATGATTTTGGAAATAAAATGTTTTGAAATGTTTTCAAAAGTGAAAGAGTATTTTTATATATTTATCAAATTATTTTAATAGAGAATATATTTATGAGATTCTATTGGTTAGTAATACAACTTATGGATTGTCATGCTACCTAGGGTTTCTAATATATTCTATCTCAATTTGTTGTTAACCTAATTAGCCCACCTAGTGTTTGAGCCATCTAGGGTTTCATGAAAACCTAGTTTGTGCCACCTAGGGTTGCGTGCCTCCTAAGGTTTCGTGAGCTAGAGGATTTCGGCCAACCTAGGTTGTTTCCTTAGTTTACCTAATCTAGGATTCTACTATATCTTTATAACAATATTTTGAGATATAAAGATAATTATATTTCTATAAGATAAACCAAATAATATTTTGAGATAAAGATATTTCTAAAAGATAAGCAAATATTATTTTATGATAAGATAAGTATCTTTATTAAATATTATACTAGGGTTTTAGATCTACTATGATTCTACTACTATAAATACTCATTCACATACAATTTGTAAAATACACGAAATACACAACATTCACACGGCTATTTATTTTACTTGTGTTGATTTTCCAAAATCGTTTTAAAGCAAACCTTTGAGCAAATATTTATTATTTTTAGAGTTTGTTTTCAAAAGAGTCGTGCATCAATTATTATCAATCGCTTGAGTGAAATACGTTATTGGATAATAGTACATCATTATAAGCTTACAATTCTTTAACAGGAATCTGTGTGAGTTATATTGTACTTTCTTATTAGCGTAAGATAGTATAGAGTATTTAGCGATACTCACCTTGAGTTATAATCATAGTGTTGATTATACGAGTGGGTTGGTAATTTTTGTAATCCGTAGAAAGGTACTAAAAATTATTAATCGAGACTAGTGGACGTAGGTTTCAACGTGTGAAACTGAACCACTTCAAAAATCGTGTGCCTCTCTCTTATCTCTTTACTTTTCGTTATTTCGTTATTCGCGCTTACTTTGATTAATTGATTAGTTGATTTTAATTCATAAGATCAAATAATTAATTACATATTATATAAATCGAAAAAGTGGGGCTAGTTTTTAATATTCAATTCACGCCCCCCCCCCCCCTCTTTCGTATTCGATCAATAGACTCTACAAAAGATCTCTCGCGCCACGACTTGAGCATGTATCCGAAAAAAATGTTCAAATAATAATTTTTATTTATGATACAATATCGGAAGTTAGACCAAATTGAACCTTATTTTATCCATGCTTATAACGAATGTGGTTGACTTAAGAGACATAATCTGTTGTTCTATGGGTCAATATAATGTTCCATTTGTTTGATTTTGGATAATGTGCATCTAGAATTTTTTTAGAATCTAGTAAGGATGATCCACTACATTAAAGTGTGGGAAACATAAATAAGTTTGTGTTTGACATATCGCGAGAATAACTAGTATTTCATATCAAAGATACATTGAATATATATTTTATGTTTACAATTTTTTTTTGTAATATATAATTTCTAGTATATTATGTTAAAGTATTGAAACATTTAGTATTGTGTTATCATTATTAAATTAGTGTAATATTTTTGGGTTATATTTAATAACTACTATAACTATAACTTAATGGCCTTTTATATTAGTGGGTCGCCACTACCACGACATGAGAACTAATTGGGTTTGGTTTGGGTTGAGTTTTCTAAACACGAACTTAACACGAATGATCTATTTACTAAATCTTTCCTAATTTTTCTTCAATCTCTATCACATAAATATACATACATTTTACAAATATAAACATGACATGAAAACACAGCTCGAGCTCGACACAGAATTTATGGGTTAGGTTTAAGGCTTGATGACCCATTTATGAAAGTGACTCGACACAAACAAGACACGAGATTTAATTGGGTCAGGCTTGGGATTAAGTGGTTATGACCCGTTAACATCTGACACGAACAAGAACCTGACATGACCCGATCTGTTTGTTGGGCCAATCTTTAACTCTATAGGAAATTAAAAATAAATGGGCATGTTTTAAAAGACAAAATTGGAGGAGTTATTTAACATGAATACATAAGAACAAGAAACATAGTCGAAAAGCCACTAGACATGTAGACATGCCCATTAGACATAAGAACAAGGACTTGTAGAACTACTAAAAAAACAAATCTTAATTAAAGCTTATCTCAAATTGTGAATTGCGAAATATAATTGTGATAAAGATAACAATTGTAGACATGGCCATTACATATGTAATACAAGAATATCATGTATGAAGTAAACTTATATTTAATTGCAGTAACAAATATATTTTCCAGAGCCAGGAGGTCTTTCAATGCAAACTCCAAATCCCTTTTTAGTTGTAATGCACATCTTACGACATTGATAAAGATCGCAACCGATAACGTCTAGCATTCTTGCATTTGCATGACTCTTTTCAGCTGGCATTCCCATTACCGTTGTTGCAAAATTTTATTAACACACAATTTTAGTTATATCATAGAAATAAATTATTTAACAAAAAGATTTAAAATTAATATAATAACTTCATGGTAACTACTCCCCTTTTACTTAGCATGTTATTTAAGTTTTTATTATTTTATGAGAGACATTTTAATAAAACTAAAGCATTTGTAAGGCCAAGAGAGTAATTATCATTGCATTTCAATAGGATCAAAGAGAAAAGATTAAACTAAAACTATCGACATTAATTCTTGTATGAAATAGTTTTAAATTATAAATGGAAAAAAGTCTATCTTACGTAAATTATAAAGGTTTAAGAAATAAAATAGGGTGGAATGAAATGGAGGAAATAAAGCATTATCCGTGAAAGTATTGTAATTGTTGATCCTAAAAGTTATAATAGTTACTTTTTTTCAAAAAAGAAAAAAAAAAGATAAAAGAGTTATCATGACTTGTTTTGTATATCGATTGCACATGATTTTAACATATATAATAAGGCAATACAAACGATAAATAAAATGATTATGTTTCAAATATTATTCATCTAGTTTGATAGAAATATATTACATATATACGTGGTGAATAGTTAAGAAAATGTCTATGTGAATATTATACCTGATAAAATAAGGAAAAGAACTAGCACTCCCGTTACATTCGACAATTTTGCCATGATTTATGTTTTGAGGTATACCTGATAAAATAAGGTATACAACGTAGTATGAAACCTGATCGAATATACATGTTTGGATTGCACCTCTTTGTTTTCCAGCGGAAAGATTACACGTTTTTTTTTTGCTTGATTAAGAAAAAAAGGGAATATATAGATCATTTATGTGACAACCCTCGCGAATGCGGAAATATAAAACATACAAGCATGTGAAATGATATGCGGAAATACGGTATTTTAAAAACTTTTATACATGCAAGATATATAACACGAGGAGTGTCAAAATATTACAAGCTAAGTACAAAATACAACAAAGAGACGGGGGCTCTTAAAATGT
>JAIUZE010034032.1:0-10864 GCA_022085475.1 Heliosperma pusillum | reverse complement strand
TTTGTCGAGTCTCAATCTTATCAAATTTATACCGCTAACGGTGAGATGCAAGCCCTAGTGAGCGTATTCGGTTGCCTAAGAGTGTCTTCCCCGAGTCTTTGTATAACATGATGGATTCGGATTTGTATTACATATG
This sequence comes from Heliosperma pusillum, assembly GCA_022085475.1. Taxonomy (NCBI): domain Eukaryota; kingdom Viridiplantae; phylum Streptophyta; class Magnoliopsida; order Caryophyllales; family Caryophyllaceae; genus Heliosperma; species Heliosperma pusillum. The sequence continues at coordinate 10,728 of JAIUZE010034032.1, read as the reverse complement.
CTCTTATCATTATATATTGAATTGCCTATCTATCCTTATCGTATCTCACATGTATATCTGTATATGCATGCTTCTACTTTTGTATTTCCTTCTATGTACGTTTAATGTGATATGGCTGGGAGAACCCGGAGTTACTCCCCACTGACTGTGGCGTTCATGTTTTTCATGGATGAACAGGTTGCTTGATTTGGATGGCTTTTTGCTTATGATATTTTGGGTTCGGGTGTGAGCTAGCGGGCGTTGCCCCTGGAAGAATTACCTCTAGACGTTATTTTAGCTAGTTGCTAATCCCTTTGACATTTATAACATTTTGAGAGACTTCGTCTCTTTGTTGTATTTCATACTTTAGTTTGTAATATTTGACACTCCTCGTATACTTCTTCTTGCATGTATAAAAGTTTTAAAAAAACTTCATATTTCCGCTATATAATTCACATGCTTGTATGTTTTATATTTCCGCATTCGCGAGGGTTGTCACAGTTGGTATCAGAGCTTTAACGCTCCCGACGCACACACGTGAACCCTAAACTTAAATTACTTGACCTTGAAATAATAAATGAGAGATGGGTAGACTTAAGGACCTAAGGTGGTAGTCTTTGGTGTACTTGATGTTTGTTAGGTTCTATTTTGTTTGTTGATTGTGTTGAGTGATGTTATGTTTGTTTGTATTTACCGTCTTAAGTGGATCATTGTGTTACCTAGAAGAAGTATCCTCTACCGAAGATTTGAAGATTTACAAGCCTAATTGAAGTGTATTTCTTCCTCATCTATGAATTCTCTCGTCCTTATTGTATTTTGCTCTCTTCCTTCTATTTAGGTGCTTCTTTCTCTTCCATCTTGTTTGCCTCTTGGAAATTACTCTTGAAAGTTCCTCCATCTTATCTTTGGTATCCTTACCTTCCTCTTGTAACATTTTTGTGGATGTCATACCCATTTGTTTGTGGTATATTATACTTGGTCAGAAGAATGTTGAACTTTGTGGAATATTAGTGTTTGTTAGAATGAATTTGGGATTTGAGGTAAATGGTGTAGATCTAAGTTCACCCTATATTGATGATTGGTTGTATCTATGAGGAAAGGTAGTAAGATAAGTTTGATGATTTTAATGCTTGATGCTTGCCATGACTAATGTGTAAATAGTTCATGATATTCGATGGTGTAAGGTCGAATGAGTTAGCTATGACTTCTTAACTCATTAGTAATTTAGTCTTTTGGACTTAGAAGTTTAGTATTATTTTGAAGACCATGCTTATGATATGTCTAATTGGTGTAAATAAAAAGTTTTGAATGATATCTTGAGGTGCGAAATACTTTTGAGGTTAAGTGACGTCTTGTGGTTTTCTATTGTGTGTTTGTGAGTATAGGCTTGGTGGAAAAGCATTTGGCTATGGTTCTTGGATTTAAAGATATGATCTTATCTTATGGTATCGGAGACTCGTTTGAAGTAGTAAGGTTTCGGTAAGTTGAACCATATTACTTGAGGATTATAGATATGAGCGAGATTCGATGATGTGAGCTATGATGGAAATACCTTGGGACGTTTATGATGACGTTTGACTTGAGGTTGTACTTTGTTAATAATGAACTCGTGGGCTATACGATGTTGATAATGACGTTTTGTTCGGTGTTCTACCTTGTGGCCGTAGGAGTTGGAAAGAGATTAGTATGGAGAATTCCTTATAGGTTCTTCGGTTTTTGAAACCTTTGGGAATGTGTCAAATTATGGAGTTGAGAGAATGTTATTACGCTTGAGTTGCAATTCCGAAATTGGGATACCGTGTTATATGAAAGTATGGATGAATTGGGTTGTAATTGATTTGTTAAAAACTAGGTGTACCTTACTCCGATGATTTGTGGTACGAGGGTCCCTTGTAAGAGACCTTTGTTATTGAGATGATTTGCTTTGTTATCGCCCTGAGTTTGAAAAGGGAATTTTGTAGATTAAACCTTAAACCTTTTTCTCGTACCATTATCCCTTTCCATTTCCTTTCATGCAAGTTCCTACTAAGCCCGATTCCTAGGAAATTGGTTTCTCTTATCTTTTCCTTTGCTTGGCTACCTTCATAGCTATATCTATCCAATATCTAGCTTTTGGCTCCCTGCCTCTAGCGTTCCTCTAATTTTCGTCCGATCATATCGCGTTCGTGTTTCCCTCGAAATCTCCTATCGTTTCCAATGTCATGGTGTCATTGTCTTTCCTCTGGTGAGATGATTAGGTTGTTAGCTAGTTTCGTGTTGATTTTGATCATGAATAGGATTGGGATTTAAAATTTAGGATGAATCTGTTGGTGAAATTGTACTCTCTTGGTGGCTTCATTTATTGAGCTTGCTAGTGTAGTGCTATTTTGGGAATCAAGTTGAGCGAGATGATATTCGTTGTTGTTGAGTATTATATCGGTTGCTTGGGATATCATTTGGGAATTTGATGTCTTAATTGGTGGATTCTAAAAGAGACTTTGCTTTAGGCTAATTGAGTTGGTACCCAAAGTTTGAGGAGTTTTGTCATAAATGAAAATCGATTCATTTTGAGTTTTAGATGATCTAAATGATTTGAATGGTTGTCTGATTGCCAAGTGATTGGTCATTTGTGGTTTGGAATTAGTAATTCTCTTTTATTCTTAAGGAACCATAGTTTGCTAATGTGACTAATTATATTTGAGGCTTCGAGCGTAGTAATGATCGAATTAAGGATGTTATGGCGTATTAAAGAATCTTTATAGCCGATAATGGATTGTGGATTTTCCGTTGTCGTGAGACTTTGGATGAGGCTAGTTGAATCTTAGATAATTATGTTTGTTGCTTTGATTGTGTTTTGACTTTCGAGGATGAGAAAGTTCATTGTAATGAATTTTGGAATAAATTGGATCAGAGGATTTTATGGTAAGGACCGTTCACTGTGTGGTTGTTAGTAGATATGGTCCCCTAAGATGAGATTTCTTTGGTTAGTGGTCTCAGATAGAGTTTGATGAATCTAAGGATTTTATAGTACGTTAAAGGACCTCTCCTACAGATTACAATCTATGGACCCTAGTCGATGCTAATTAGGTTTGAATGGTTGTTGATGACTTGAGGTCTCGTGGTTATGAAGGATTTTAGTAGAAATCAAATGATTGAAAATGTTGAGGTGTAACTTGGGTAAATTACATCCTCTTGAGGATTAGAGTATCAGTAGAGTTAGTACTATCGAGTTCTTGTAGATCTTCGTGCCGACTTCATCGTGATTCTTCATATCCCTAAGAGTTTGATTTGTTTCGTTTTTGCGTGTTTTGTATATATTTTGTTATCGTGATTTGTGAACTTTATGTTCGAGTCGCTCTATGTGCGTGTAATGTCGTGTTATTTTGACTTTATCTTTGAGAAATCCTTCGAATTTCCATATTGTATTTCTAAATTAACTTTTCAAAGAAGTCTAAAGATGGATTTTGTACTCTCTTTTTGGAGAAAATGGATTTCTTTTGCTTTTATATTTGGATTTTGCGTTTGGTTGGATGTTTGCACTTGTTATTGGAGACGTCTGATAACTAGTCCCACACTTACTAACGTTTGTTTTGAATTTCGATTTCACTATTTCGACTTTAATTTGATTTGGATGGCTTTTTGCTTATGATATTTTGGGTTCGGGTGTGAGCTAGCGGGCGTTGCCCCTGGAAGAATTACCTCTAGACGTTATTTTAGCTAGTTGCTAATCCCTTTGACATTTATAACATTTTGAGAGACTTCGTCTCTTTGTTGTATTTCATACTTTAGTTTGTAATATTTGACACTCCTCGTATACTTCTTCTTGCATGTATAAAAGTTTTAAAAACTTCATATTTCCGCTATATAATTCACATGCTTGTATGTTTTATATTTCCGCATTCGCGAGGGTTGTCACATAAGTGATCTATCTTTGTGATTAATAATTGTTATGGGTAGTGTAGAACCCTAGTTGAATTGGGGGGAAAAGGGAGATTTTACTAGTATTGATTGTAATGTTAATTGCATGTTTAGGAGGAAACTTTGTAGAAGAAGATTTCTGATTATTGCTTAATTGCTTGCATATTTGCTTACAAGATAGGGTTTCCCTACTCGTTACTTTATATGTTGTTCATTGTGATAAGATGTGCTACTGTGATTGTTGTTACTTGTTGATGATGGTGACTATTGTTGTTGATGATGATGGTGTTCAGAGTTGGAGTTTGGAGTTGTGTTACTTGGTTACTGTTTTGGTGGTCCGACGGGAGACGGACCACACCCCGAATTATCCTCTCGTAGCTCTTCCGTAGCGAGGGGAATGTGCACATTAATGTTACGGGACTCTCGCTACGGCCAGAGGGAATTTCGATGTCCAATGCTGCGGTCTGACATCAATAGGTGGTTTGTGCAGGTCATGTCTGCAGCCTGATGCTGCTGCGGTTACCGCTGCGGTGGGTCTCGGTTACTGTTCCGATTACTGTTACTTGATGATGTTGGTGGTGGTTGACGAATGGTATTTATTATTGTCTTGTACCTTGAGCGATGTATAATATACCGAGCCCGTTTAATGTTTTCAAAACTGATGTGATCCATTGGGGAGTGGTGAACAGGCCAGCAGCTAACTCGTTGAGCTCGCATCGGGGGAATGGATGGGATCGTCGCTGATGAGTCATAGCTTTCGCAGTCATTAGTTAACATAGACATTTACTTTACCTTTGTTAGTACAACTAGATTATTGTTTATGACGGTGTATCGTCAGTATTTTGGAATAATTTAACTTAGGTTAAACTGTTGATTAATAAGTATTGTTCGATTATGGTATATTTGATATGTACTACCTCGGGTAATCGAGATGGTAGCATCCTGATGTACTAAGGAGGTCTTGTAAGGCTCTTTGGTATATGGGGGTGTTACAAAGTGGTATCAGAGCGACGATTTTAGAACCTAAAACCAATGAACCCATGAACCACTGAACTTAGGAGTGTCTAATAAAATGAACCCGGGTAGGAGTTGTAGGGAGCTACCGCAAGGATTTGGGAGACGTCCTAAAATCGCAACTTTGCCCCTATAGCTTTTAGTCGATAACAATGGACTGTGTTGGGATGTATATGTGTGTATGATGTGATTACTATGTAGATTGGTGAAATTGATATGAATCGGTGATGGGATATGAGTATGGCATGTGGTATAGATGTATGAAAGAATTGCACGATGAACATGAAAAATATGTATGAAATGTGGTATGTATGAATAGAGGTGATTTGGAGCATGAAAATATGTGTATGATGGCATAATATGTGGAATAATTGACATGAATGACGTATGTGCATATTGAGACGAAATGTTGATAAATGAGGAGAACGACATGTTAGAAGGGAATATGATTGTGTGATATTCATATGTTGAGATGATGAGAACATGTAAATGGTTGTTTATTATGGTCGTTTATGTAATATGAGGTATGTTGAAGTGTGGTAATTTGGTTGGTAACAAAAAAATTGAATTGTATGAAGTTTAATTATAGAAGGTCTGTCTTTAAACTGTCGTAACTTGAGTTTTAGAAATGATATAGAAGTAATTCCAAGTGTAGGTGGTATATTGTTCTATTACGGTTCGAACGGTAGGTTATGAGTCAAAATCGACTTTGAATTGAGGGAGATATGTCCGTTTTACGAAAACTGGTCATTGCTGAGAAATCCGTCGCACTCGATCGAGTGATCTTTGCACTTGATCGAGTGTCTTAAATTTTTGCTTCTGGATGGTTACAGGAGCGTGTACTCGATCGAGTAGAGTGTGTACTCGACCGAGTGTCTTGTATTCGACCGAGTGTGTTGCACTCAACCGAGTGGCTTCGCCGCAGCAAGTGAATTGTGAAATTGTTATGTCAATGTATTGTTGTGTTAAATTTTATACTAGGTTATTGTTCCATATTTTGAATATGTGTAAGTAAGTGTCGTCTTCGAGAGTGAGGTTTCTATAAGTGAGAATTATCCTTTATGATTGCATGGTTTCCAAGAGAGGTACATGTGTCATATATAATTAAAATGGATAGATTTAAGAGCCTTGTGAGAGAGAGAGAGAGAGAATCAGTTTTGTTATATAAGATATGTAATAAAGTTGTGTGTTGAGCAATATATAGAGGCGTGTGTGTTTATATTATCAAATGATAATATGAGAATGTTAATGTATGAATTGAGGATTGAGAAGAGAGATATGAATGGCTATAAAGGGAATATGTTTAAGATATAGAGGAAAATGAGAACTTTTGAGTTGATTATGGATATATGCTGTAACAACCCGAAAAGTACCCAATTTGCTTAAGTAATAGCTTATGGATACTTTTCAGTAGAACTTAAGTTTTTAATATAGGAATTTTTGTTCCGAGTCGTATTTTGAAATTCCGCGTTCGTATTTGGAATTTTTGAGAGATTTCATGAAAAGACCGTTTTTGGTCGTCTTTGACTTTTCTTGACTTTTAAATCGTCTTTGACTTTTTCTTGACTTTTTAAAGTTGTCATTTACTTTTCTTGACTTTTAAAGTCGTCTTAAACTTTTCTGAACTTTTAAGTCATTTTTGACTTTTCCCGACTTTTTAGTCGATTTTGACTTTCGTTGACTTTTCCCGACTCGCTTTACAAGTTTGAAGACCGAAATTTTATTTAAAAAAATTATATTTTTGATTTATTTTTATTTATATTTATTATGATTTATCATAATTTAATATAATTATTTTGAATTTATTTGGAATTTAAAGAATAACTTTTACGGTTTTTAACCGAACGTCATTTAACTATTCCCGACGCATCGTAAAGCGCGCAACAAAATCGAAACTCGACTTTGGCATGAGTCACGCGGCCATGTCATCGTTTTCCACTCACGATTGGATATTTTTAATTGATTCGATTAAAATAATACAAATATCTTAGATATTTGTTACTTTATCGATCCGTCAACGGAGATTACGCAAATCGAGCAAAAACAGACCCGGCAAGCACAAGACCACACGGCTCATTTTCCTCTCTAATAGCCCTTGATATTTTCATTACTTTTGATTAATACATCATAATATCTAGATATTTAATTACTTTATCGATCAGTTAACGAGAATTACGCAAAACGCTCGAAATCAGATCCGTCTTCTGACCTATCCCACACGGCACTTCCTCCTCTCTTAGGTCTTGATATTTTCATTATTTTTCACTACAATATCATAATATCTTTGATATTTAGTTTAAATTAACTTTATCGTTAATTATCTTTTATCGTTTACCGTAAAATAAGTATTAAACGCGAGTCAATTACGTAACAACAATTTCAAAACTCGACATCTATTTTGGCCTATATGTACACGGCTCAACCCACTCCACTTTACTCACAAACAACTTTTCATTTTACAATAAATCAAATAAAGATCAAAACCTCACTTTCTTTAATCGTTCTTCGTGTTCTTCGTCGTTCATCTTTTGTTCTTCATCGTTCTTGAGCAAAACCTCCATAAATCCTTCATTTCTTAATTAAATCCATCCTAATTTATATTTCTAGGATCTCCTCCTCACTCCCCATCTTCACGTATGTTTTATTTTCAATTCCGTCAAGATCATTTTCAAACACTTTAATTATGGAAATTTATATTTAAGTTCTAATAATGTTTTTCTTGTTATTTCTTATAGGGGAAGACTTTGAAGACGAGTTTGGAGACTCGTATATATTGGGTGAAGATTAGTAGGAGGGTTTTCTTGGGTTATACTTCTTATTATTTTGTGCTAAGTGGTTTTTGCTAGCTAAGGTAACAATTCCGATTTACTCGACGAAATAATGTCACATAGTCTTTAGTTTTGGCTCATGTTATGGTATTTAGGATTTTAGTTAGTAACATAGTCTTTAGTTTTGTTTCCTTTGATTTTGGTTCATCTTTATTTTTGGTTCATGTTTTTATGATTTATGGATTTTTAGTTAGTAATATGTTAAGTAGTGGGTTCTTATGTGTTTTAATTCTTGATGATTTTTATGTTTTATTTATGGAATTTTTATGATGATTTATTGTTCTTGATAATTTTTAAGTTGTAGGAAATTTTTATGATGATTTATTGTTCTTGATCATTTTTAAGTTGTAGGAAATTTTTATGATGATTTATTGTTCTTGATAATTTTTAAGTTGTAGGAAATTTTTATGATGATTTATTATTCTTGAAGAATTTTAATGATTTTTACTAGGTTATGATTTTTATGTTGTTTATGAAATTGTAACAAGTTTAGTGTTCTTGAAGAATTTTAATGATTTTTACTAAGTTATGATTTTTATGTTGTGTTAGTGTTCTTGACAAATTTTGATGATTTTTAATAATAATGATTTTTGTAAGGATGAATGTTAAAATGGTTGTTTGATGATTAAAAACATGTTGGAATGTATTTGATGTTGTTGTTGGTGGGGCCGAATTGTGTGGCTAGAACCGGACCAAACCAGACCGGTCCAGGCCGGTTCAGACCCGGTCTGGGGTGGTCAAGGTGGGTCCGGGGTTTGGTCTTTGGGTTGTGTCGATGTTAGATTGTTTAATTGTTGTTTGACGGGTTTTTAATTATGTTAAAGCATGCGGGAATTAATTAGAAACGGTTTTTAGTAAAACCGTTAAAAGAAAAGGCCAAAACAGCCATTTCTAGCCAAATCAGGCCGTGGGGCCCATCTAGGTCCATGTGGGTCCGGCCCAACTCAGCCCGTGGGTCCCACTTTGGGACTTGTGACGGTTTTTGAGTTATCGTCATTTTTTATCGTGTTTTGTAATATTTAGCAAGTGGGAAATATTAATAAGTAAAATATTTAATTAAAAAGGTTTTTCATAAAATTATTATTTCTCACATGTTAGAAATTATAAGACGAGATCGTGATTTAATTTGATATCCTTTAAGTCAAGCGGGGTTACGTAAGATTTATTAATTCACATGTTAGAAGTTTAATAAATAACATGTAATGAATATGTTGACTTTTATGTCTATGTCTATGTGATAAAGACTCTGTTTCTAGCCGGTTTGATCCAACGGGTTTGGTCAAACTAAGATCTAGTCAGCCCCGATTTGACTGATGACCCGTCGCGGGACTCGGGTCGGGGATTTGTCTTCAAGTAAAGTTGTATTTAAATTACTGAATTAGCCTTAGTAGATACGAGGCGATATGATATTTGATTATTATTGATATGCAGTTAGTCACATGATAGGATGTATTCCCGTGACTGTTTGTTTATATGGTTGGTGGCGTGTTGACTAAGTACCCATAGAGAATTATGGATATATGGCGTCTTGACCATTCTAATTCTAAATGAGTAGCTTGGACCATGACATTGATAGGTCCGTACTGTCTTTAACGAGTATATAGTTCACTGCTTGATAGCTTTTGTGTCCCGACTTGGTGGGTTTATATCCAAGTCGGGGCATGGCTGCCTTATCCATTTTGGGACTGGAGCCAGCTTAAGTACTAGCCATCTCTGCTTAGGGGGTCGCCTAGTAGAGTTTCTCATAGACGGTTATGTCATGGGACGGGGAGCGGAATAGCTGTTGTCGCTAGGTCTGATCAGTCTCGGACTAGGATGTTTTCCTACCTTGTGGTATAGCCTCGAGTTACAGAAGTCGACTATTGACTGGGCTAAGAACGTATGCCTGTTTGTAGAAGTATTAGTCTTTCATGTATGTATGATTCTATGAGTTCTAGAAGGTGAGATGCAAGCCGGCTAGGATTGATAGAGTTGGATTACCGACATTGTTGTACTGATTCAATGATTACGTGTTGATTAGGGTTTGAGTGTATCAGGGCCATGTTACTTGGTAACCGCTGAGCCAGCATACCAGCTTCCCTACCTCGAGTTATATTTTATTATCGGATTCACATGATAGCTTTCATATGATAGGTTATATGTTAGTTAACTGTTTCATAACATGAAAACCATATCATAGATGTTAAGGTTTTGTATTTTCTATATACATTGCTTTTATGTTTTTCATGTTTCATTAAACTCGACATTTCGTGGCTGGGAGAACTCGGAGTTACTCCCCACTGACTGTGGCTTCCGTGTTTATATCTAATGCGGTCGAACAGGTGGTGAATGCATATTTGGGGTACATTGACGAGCTAGCGAGCGAAGTGTTACCTTGGACCTATATTCGGTTCTTAGATTGTATATTATTATACACTCTTTTATTTCCGTATTTATACGGGAGATATGTCTCCCGTCTTGTATATTTCTTTTGTATAATAGTATTTCCGTTTTGTAATGACCTTTTTATGTTATGACACCTTCGTTATGTATCATTATATTTCGTTTATGTATTTAAATAATTTTTTTTCTTTCCGCAAATTTGAGGGTGTCACAGGTGGTATCAGAGCTATTTTGCTCCCGACGCACGTTTGTGTACCCTTGTATAAATAACTTGACCTTAAGAAATAATAAACCGTGAGATAGAAGGGTAAGATGGGTAGATTAGGATTTATGTTGTAGTCTCTTTGTTCTTGCTAAATGATAAGTACTAATCTGTGTTTTCATTTTGCAAGATGCCTCCGAGGAGTGACAACACTATTTTAGCAGCTCTTACCGTAATTATCCAAAACCAGCAAAATCTGCAAAACCAGCAAGCTAATCCGATTCCTACTCCTGTTCCTGATCGTGAGAGACACGGGAGTTATACGTGGGTCGCTTCACAGCTATCGAGGAGCCAAGCCAAAACCTACGATGGCGAAGTTGATCCCGTTAAACTTTCGGTGTGGTTACGAGAGATGGAGAAGAGTTT